>OX375868.1:41327752-41571428 GCA_947359475.1 Heligmosomoides polygyrus bakeri
AAATCGAACCTCCACCGCCCCCTATGAAGACCTCCCTGCTGAAAACTAATTTCTGCATGGTTCGAAAGCGCTTTTCCTCTAGTTTTCAAAAAGCGATTGGGATTTTTGGATTTCAAAAAATGAACCGAGTTATGATCAATTTTGTGAAGCCGTAACCAGAGGAGTTGTCGGCCCATCACCGGAGTCATTGGAGTGATTTCACAAAAAATGTCCATAACTCGGTTCGTTTTTCGGAATTCGAAAATCTCAATTGCTTTTCAAAAACTAGAAGAAATGCGCTTTCGAACCATGCAGAAATTAGTTTTCAGCAGGGAGGTCTTCATAGGGGGCGGTGGAGGTTCGATTTCTGGTCCATTGTTGCAGAAATACGTGCCAAAAATCGAACCCCCCTCGCCCCCTATGAAGACCTCCTTTTTGAAAGACGGTTCATGCATGGTCAGTTAGCATATTTTCTCTACTTTTCAAAAAGCAACTGGATTTTTTGAATTTCGAAAAACTAACGGAGTTATGATCATTTTTATGAAATCGCTCCAGTGTCGACGGTGCAGAGTCTACGAGCAGTTCTTCACAAATTTGATCATAACTCGGTTCCCTTTTCGAAATTCAAAAATTCCAATTGTTTTTTGAAAAATAGAAAAAAGATGCTTTCTACCCATATAGAAAGCGGCCTTTAGAAAAGGGGTCTTCATACGGGGCGAGGGGGGTTCGATTTTTGGCACGTATTTCTGCAACAATAGACCAGAAATCGAACCCCTACCGCTCCCTATGAATGCCTCCCTGATGAAAAGAAATTTCTATATGTTTTGAAAGCGCTTTTTCTCTAGTTTCCAAATAGCTATTGGCTTTTGTAAAACTCGAAAAACTTACCGAGTTACGATTACTAATTCAATATCACTTCAATTTTTTTTCGCGCAAAAATCGAAGTCCTCCGCCCCTATGAAGATCTAGCTTTTGAAAACCGTTTTTCACACCTTATGAAATATCTTTTCTTGTAGTTTTTAAAAAGCCATTGGCTTTTTAAAATTGTGGAAAACTTACCGAGTTGTAGTCATTTTTGCGAATGTCGAATTTCGTCGCTCCTATGACGACGGTGCCATATCGATCAGAGGTCGATACAATTTATTCGTTTCAGAAAACCATGATTTTTACACTGTGCATTGAACAAGACTTGATACTTTTTGTGGCAAGATTTCAACTGTGTGGGTGATCTGCATCAGGTAAAAATTAATTAATTTTTCTTGAAAAGCGAAAAATTTAAATGCGATCAGCCCTAATCATATCGGAGATCGCTGCGAAGAAGCTTAGTTTATGATTGTATATTAATCACATCTTGAACTGTAAGTTGGCACAGTTTTCAGTCTCTGATGCTCTTCTTCCAGAAGGTAGAAATTTTTTTTGCCGCAAGAAGTCCGTCCTTCAGTGGCGATCGGTGATATCGGAGAACGCAATGGCTCCACGTAACCTACCATATTTCGGAGTTTGTGCGACATCTCTGAAAAATTCACAGAGCTTTTAAAACTGTAACAGGTGTGGGTTCTACGCTTTAAAAAGCAGCTTGTAAAAATAACGGCTTCCATGTGATTAACGGTGTCGAATTTTTTCGGCAAATGATACAAATCGGAGCGTCTGTTTATACAGAAGATTGTCTCACAAAAACACGTTTTATTCCCTTGTGTAAACCGGTGGATTAAAACTTTATTGGGTACAACTTCACTTTCTGATGCTGTTTCCAGCAGAAGAGAGAAAATTAGCTCCGTGACAAGTCCATCCTCGGTTGCCATTCGGTCATCGCTTCGAAGAGTGCTTCCAAAAATCTTGTAGGAAAAGCACTTAATTTTCCTTAGCAATTGACACTTCAAATTTTATAGACTGCAATTTAGGACGTAGATGTCGCTCGTTCAGGCAGAAAACTGTCGCGTCCATGACTTCCTGAAAAAAAGAAAAATGGAAAGTTCTCATTGACTCCAAATCTGCCGGCGGAAAATCTTTATTTCTAACGAGTAATACAATCATTATTTGAAACTTGTTATTTATTTATTTATTTATTTATTTATTACACGACAATATTCGTGTGTTAAAAATTACAACAGAAGTACAACACAAGACACACACACAAGAAATACAACACCACAAGCAACGCCTAATGAAGAGTTAGTAACATCTGAAGCATCTCATTTTAGGAACGTATATGCTCGCGGAGAAATTTTTTGAAAGCGTTGTAGTTTGATGGCAAGAAATGTTTTTTGCGAAGCTTCTCATATAACGAGAGTGTCCTATGAGTGAAGAAGAAACGACGACAGTTGTGTTTGGCAGTATCAGTGTCATATTTAACGACACCACCTCGGGTGTTAGATGCTCTTATCGACACTAGATCTGTAATTTCGACTCCAATTTGCTGATGTGCAATTTTGTGAAACAGTAATAGATCATTTCGCGTTCTTCTAAGGGCAAGAGACGTCAATCCAAAATTCTTATTTCGCACACTGCTTGAGGGTATTTGATCGTAACGATATCCTAGCGTACGCGTCATGAGCTTCCTTGTAAAGCTGTTTTGCACGCTTTCTAATGTTGTGATACCTTTACGCGTGTAAGGATTACAAACTGGGGTACCGTATTCTAGAATTGGTCTGATAAATGCTTTATATACTCGGAGAAGTAAGCTACTATCGTTAGAAGATATAGCTCTGAATACGTTGTACATTGCTCTCATGGCTTTGTTGGAAACCAGTGTGCAGTGTTTGTCAAAATTTAGATTATTCGTGATTAGGAACCCTAAGTCTTTAACCTCGTCAGCACAACTGAGTGGTGAGTTATTGATAGTGTATTGGTGTAATTGACCTCTAGCCCCTAGATGAAGCACTTTACACTTTTCCTCCGAAAGTGGTAACTGCCATTTTAAAGACCACTTCTGGACAATATCGATAGCCCTTTGAAGATGTGCGGCGTCCACCTCACTCGATATTGGCCGATAAATCTTAATATCGTCAGCAAACGCACAAAATTTTACTCCACTATCTTCCAAGAGGTTCAGCAAATCGTATGTGTAAATGTTGAACAGTATAGGAGAGAGAACTCCTCCCTGAGGAACTCCACTATTTATACATCTGTAACTTGAGAATGTAGAGTTAACTCGAACAGTAAATTTTCTATCGGTCAAGAACGATCTAATCCAGGAAACAATGCGTGGATGGACACCAATTGTCCTCATCTTATGCAACAGATAAACATGCGATACACGGTCAAAAGCCTTACTAAAATCAAAATAGACAATGTCCACCTTTTTTCCCTCATCAAGATATTTTGTCCAGTCGTTCAGAGATTGAATCATTGCCGTTACCGTTGATTTTCCCTTTTGAAAGCCATGCTGATTGCGAGATATTACCCCATGCTTGCGAAGATGATCTACGATGGCTCGCTTCAAAACTTTTTCGAAAAGTCGTGCGAATATTGATGTGATGCTTACAGGTCTAAAATTTTCTGGAACATCTAATGGTGGTTTCTTAGGAATTGGAGTCACGATAGATTGTACCCATCTTCTGGGCACCTCTCCCTTCATAAGACTAAGATTAAAAATGTGTTCTAGTGGGGCACATATCGCAGGAGCAATTTTCTTAATGAACTGTAAAGGGATACCATCGGGAGTAAAACTTTCTGATCGAGGCCATTTCATTAGCAAGCTGAGAATATCCCATTTCTATTATAATTTAATTATTAATTATATAATGTTATATTAATTGAAATTATTATTAATTGTTATATTAATTATTATATTTAATTATTATATGTTATATTAATTTTTACAACTTCGCGGGACGAAGGAGAGACTCCACACCTTCGTAAGCATTCTTGGAAAAAACAGCTTATTAAGAATTAAAAAAATCACCAAAAAACCTGAAGAATAAGAGAGAATCCTCTGCCAAAACCGGAAGAGCACGACCCGCCCCCTCCAGACGAGGCCACAGTACGACTCCCCATTCGATTCCCGAACCTCAAGCTTGACCCTGCCCCTGACGCTTTCCCCGCAAGCCCGCCCCCCACAGCCACTCGGCCATCCCGTCGCCTCCCCGTTGGTGGTGAGCGGCGCACCTCAATGTTCCACTTCGGTCACTGTACGGCTTTGTGAAATCGCTGTAATTCCGCTATTGTTCCAGCCCCAAACCTTTTGCAGGTAAGATTCTAACCACAGCGTGGCAGTTCCAGGCGTCAGTTCTGCTTTATCGGCCCGTATTGAAGTGAAATGGTTTTTTGCAATTTTTGACCTACCCAGATGTCCGCAGGAAATTTGGAAACCAATGCGGTGCTTCTCAGACAACGCTCTACAACCCTATATAGGTCACTTTTAAAATTGCCACGGGAAGTTCATTGACCTCCCTTATAAGATCCAAACGAAGTGCTTTCTGGACTTTCTTGTCACGTAACTCTTCCAAAAACACACTTCTCTTATTTTAGTCAAAGAATTCTACTATTTATACATGAAGGGATAAAGGAGGCAATAGTCAATCCCCTTTGGTATGCTCCCGCATCCCACTTTTTCGAGATGGCGTGGAGGCAATTTGAATGCATATTTTGGTCCACACAATGACTTACGGTGGCCTAGCGATGGACAAGTCCCATGCAAGGCTGGCACCCATTCACCGACCCCAGAGGCGCACGCACCTTATCTGTGTTCGTATAATAACTACATATAATGTATTCTACTATATTGTTTGACTTACATGTTGGCAAAGGTGGAAAGCGCAACAGCTATTCAAAAGGGCCGAGTCTCAGTTCATGTGATTTCTCTTCTTTCGTTCTTAGGGAAGTTTAGCCGAATTGAAGGCTCCATCACAGTTTTGACTGCGTCAGAGCAGTTCACAAGGGCTCCTTGTGAAGCGGCTATCACACTGGAATGTCTATAGAACACATGGTTCAGTTACACTCGCAGACGCTGCAGATCATAAGGTAAACAGAAATCATCCCATAACGTAGGTCCTACGGTTTTTGGTGTTGTGCGTCGGTTTCATGCAGCCGTGTAAATAGAGATGTCATATGTAGGAGAAAGGACTATTTCGGCCATGGAAGCAAGGCACCTCTCGTTTGCGGAGATCGGGAGTGAGCAAACCCTGGGCCGATTTGAGTGGCTCTCATGATGATCGGAGATCTGTGGTTAATCTTCGAAATATCCTTCAAAGCTGCCCTAATCAGTTTTAAAACTCAATTTAAAATATGTTTGAAGTCAGTTAAGACCTCCTACTAGCCACCATATGAGACTTTTTTGGCATCTTGTCACCTTTGGACTGGGAACAAGATACTTGATGTTCCATCCAAAATGAATTGCCCAGGCTTGATCAGGAGTTCGGAATGGCACATTGCTGATATGTTAGAGCAAAGACCTCCGCCCACTTTTGCGGCAGCGCGGCACGCGGCAGGCAGAAAAACTGCCACGTATGAAGCAAAACAGCCTCGTAGAAGTGAAAGGACGAGGTGGCGCGGCACTCTTCCTCGCCCCACTCCATCACCAACGCGGTTACGTCGGCGGCAAGCTTTTCTGCCCATGTGCCGCCTTGGGCGGCATCCTCTTCGTCTCCCCCCTATGCCTGAAGATAGGGCTGTCGCGTTGCCGCAAAAGTGTGCGGAGGCCTTAAGGATAAGCACAGTGAGTGCGCGTGGAAGAGCAGAAGGCGAAGCCGCGGACGTTGCGAGTTCCGCAGATCCGAGGTTTTTGGTTCGGATTCCCCGTCCTCGGACCAACAATGTCTCCCATCCGTCAGGGGCCGGTGAACTGATTTCCGAGTTGCCTTGAAGGATAGACCACTGACTTATTCATCAACTGACCACCACGTGGTACACATTCAATCCACGACATCCGCAATAGATTGCGACCCGTATCGAGCATAGGCCGAGCTCTTGTGACGCACATAGTAGGAGCCAGCAGATCCATGTTCAGAGTAACCTCATACACTCGCGGCGCCCTGCTGCTCGGGAGCTTCTCTGCCTACTCCATCGCACAGCTGATCATCCTCCTTGAATGGGGGACGTATCAAACCCTCAACATCATCTCTCTCGCAGCGCTCTGCATCTCCTTTTGCTTCGCCGTCGCACTCCCGAACGTCTCGTGGAAGGACGCCTTCGAGAAGAAGAAGTTCTTAAGAGGTAGGCGTCATAACAATAACAGCCATTGGTGCACGATCACTTGAACTGCGCTGGCCATGTTCCCGTTGTTTCTGTTCAGATCCAACAAAACTGCCTGACGATGAGATTAGGTACAAGAAGTACGTGAAGTTCCACTTCAGTTCCCTAGTTGAGGACGTCAAAGTCATATATGGGAATATGTTCATGCTGAAATGGTCTGTCTGGTGGGCGCTTGCCAGCTGCGCGTACTTTCAGGTTTGCTCCACTAAAGTCCGGTTTAGAGATCAGAGGGCTTCCTTGGAAACTGTAGGGCGCAATTTAGGTCGGCAACTATATCCAAACGCTGTGGGGAACACGTACTGACCTGCGAAATTCGGATATCTACAATGGCCTCACGGAAGCGCTTTGCCCACTCGTATGTAAGAAGGTTTCAAGAGTTTTCTGAAGGAGAGCTGCTGTGGATGATGAATGACTTCACACTGCTCCGCTACGAATGCAATGTGCGCGGCTTGTTCCTTTCAGCACTGCCAGCCGTGCTTCTCGTGCAGCATCTCCGCGTGAACTGGTCCCGTTGGGGAGAACTGTGCCTGGCAAGCTGTTCTCTTCTGAACGCTCTCATACTGTTTTGGTTGTCGCAGACGAACAGCCTGATTGTTATGTACGCCGGGTACATCGTCTACAGGCTGATCTACGAGACAATGATCACTATAACTCAGTGAGTGCCTTCCAACTTCTACTTAATGAGAATGTAACTTCCCATGTAACTACACGTTGAGACCAGGACCATTAGAAAGAGCTCGGAATGCTGATTACGAATATGGGTGTCGAAATTGCAAAGTGAATCCCTGAGCGAGTTATGACCTGCCGAAGTTGGGTGGCTTGACCACAAGCTGTGGGGGCTTTGTCTGAATGAGTCGACAGCTGAGGCTGTGGCGCAGAGGTACATAGTGTTCCCGCCTGTTGACGTTTTAGATTCTTCCTAATTTGACATCTAAATTTGGACTACATCCTTCCTCTGTTAGTGTTTCCAGAATTCACGCAAAAAAGCTTCATGACGTAGAAATCAGAGTTTTCGGGTTTCAAGAAAAGTGGTTTAAGTTTTTATTGTAGGGACGTGTATTTTATGCATATTTAAAACACCACGTTTTCCTTCACACCCCGCTGGCAAATCAAGACGTGCAATCTAAAACTTAAATAAAGGTGGGAAAGCTCGAGGCATGTGGGCAGCGGAAACCTTCGGTCGGACATAGCGTTATTGCTTTGAAGGTGATTGTGGCGCAATACAAGCTGAGTAAAGCTTGCCATAGAATAGTGAAGGCGCGGAAAGTTTTGGATCAAAAGATCCGATGCACCTGAAAGCTTTTTTCCTTGGGACACTAGGGGTCGCCAAACCCTGTTCCAAACCATGCAGGCAGGCAGACCCCTTTCACTACCGGAATACTCCTTAATCAGAGGCTTTCCACGCAGCTGGGTCATAACAGCGCTCACTACGAGTAGTGACAGGCGTAGCCAGTGTTCATGTGAAGAGAAGCCTTCGCAGGTTGATACTCGAGGAAGTTTGTATGTAGTGCCCCTACGAGTGAGCTGGTCTTCCTACCGACTGTGGCGATCTTTCGCTGTGTATAATTTCTGAGTTTCTGATGTAATTCTCCAAACGGTTCAAAAAATAGTGATAAAGCTTCACATTTTCCAGTAAGGGGAGATAGAAGCGGAGTGAACATGCTTTCGCCCACTCGACTGATAGGTTCGATCCCATATGCATTGTGCACGGCTCACTCTCGGAGCATTCCTGGCATGACATAACACTGGCAATGTACGCCATGCTTGAGATACTTCGCAAGCACGTATGTCCTGGAAAACAAGCTGCTCTAATCGCAAGAGCAGCTTCATTAATCATTCCATCCCTTGGTACTCTCATCCCGTGGTACCTCATCCCGTGGTACTTCATCCCGTGGTTCCTCATCCCGTGGTACTTCATTACATAATAATTCAGATCCAATTTGGCCGAAGGTCTCGAGATGGCGTCGTACGGGTTGGTCTTTGGAATAAATACTTTCATTGCTCTGGTAATGCAATCAATACTTACTCTCGTTGTCAACTCCGCACTGAAGCTGTCCATAAAACCGCAGGTGCGTGTAGTCTTGCTTCCGAGGCAGGTAATCCGCAGCAATGAGTGAATGAACCGATTTCAGTTCGTTGTCTACTCCGGGTTTCACTTTGCCGTCGCTGCCATCTTCATCGTCCCGCTTCTATTCCGAGTTTTACTGCATCCATGGAGGAGGTTACGTGGAAACGGAGAAAACGCGGGCAGGGACACGCTGTCTCATACCTCAACTCACATGTGACCTCTTGAGAAGACGATCTCTGAGCTGGTACTGAAGCCCTGCCTAGACCGCAGCTGGACCGCGTCTGGCGCAGCATTTGCCTTGAGTCATGTAATAAGATCTTTTATAGAGCAGCTGATGAAATGTGCTTCTTGAGTGTGTTTAGAGCTTCGCACATTTACACGAGCAGTGTGCCTCGAACAGTATTGGTGGACAAGTTGGGGAATTTCGAAAGCGTTTGTGTATAGCGCACCCGAAGCGGAATGCCTGGGTTCGTTATCCACGAGGAGATCAGTTTCTGGATCCACGTAGGCGTTGGAATCCGTTGCTCCTGTCGTGTCTTTCTGCCTGGGCGTGGCATGTTCTCGCAAAGAGTAAGTGGGTATGCTTGCTTCTGGCTTGCAGGATCCTGTAGGTCGCACCCGTGCCACGTAACAGCCGGTGTAGTTTGGGTTCAGCTCATCTCCTTCTTGGCACCTTAAGGAGGAACGTACCTCACTTCCAAATTGAACAAGGAGCTGGTTTTCGATTTCTTTGCAGACTCTCTTTCAAATTGTGTTTATCAGAGGCAAAGAAATAAAATGGAGAAAGCTCCGTGACCAAGTCAACTGCACCTTTTGCACTTTACACAGTAGAACTGCATCCTCTCAGTCGGTATCGTGAGAAGTTCATAATCAAGTGGTTCTGAAACAGAAGGAGTTCTGTGCACGTCAAACTCTTCCGAGTCATCATGCAAAACTTTGTATTTCAGGAGTACCTGCTTTGTCACAACGATTAAAAAAAGTCCGCATTCTTGCATGCCTAACTGAGATTGCAATCGCCAACCTATATATTAGGTTGTCCCATAAGTCCCCGCCGTTTTTTTTGCAACGATTCATTGCGGATTTCGCCGGCGTCTCTTGCATAGAGCTATGAAGCTTTCCAAAGAGAGTGATTTGCTCTATCAGAATTTGTATTGAATTTCTTTTTTCATCCTGAATTTTGTCAATTTTTAGGTCGTTAAAGTGAAAAGTGAGAAGTGAAAAAGTGGCCATCTGCGCAGTCGCTTCCTTCGCATAGATTTGGAATTTTTGCGCAGTTTTTTGTAGCGTTTGGAAGACGATTTCTTGTGCTACAAGGGTACTTGTTGGCGCTGTTTGCTCATTTGTCCTTCATTGAGTTTTACGTCATCAAATTGGGACGTCCGAAGGAGAGGATTTATTTTTACCGACAGCTCCTGCTCTATGGTAGGATTTTTTTGCTCCATGTTACATGTCGGTCGAAAGCGAATGTCCTGCTCTATAAGAACTTTTGTCGCGTTTATTGCCTCATGCTGATTTCTGCCGAGTATCAGCAGAATTTCGAAAAGAGAAAAATCATCTTCACCAACAACTCCACCTTGTTCAGTTGTTGAAATTCGACAGAAATCAGCATGAGGCAATAAACGCGACACAAATTCTTACTGAGCAAGACATCTTCTTCCGAACGACATATAACACCAAGCAAAAGAGTTCGCCTCAGAGCAGGAGCTGTCGGAAAAATTTCGGACGGAAAAGTCGGACGTCCCAATTTGATGACTTAAAAATCAATAAAGGACAAACGTGCGAATAGGACCAACACGTATTCTTGTAGTACAGAACATTGTCTTCCAAGTACTATGAAAAAGTGCGCAAAAAATTCCAAACCTAAGTGGAAAGAAGCAACTGCCGCAGATGGCCATTTTTTTCACTTTCCGCTTTAACGACCTAAAAATTGACAAAATTGCAATAAAAGTTCTGATAGTGGAAATCATTCTCTTTCGAAAGCTGTATAGCGCCCTGCAAGAGGCCGCCGGCGAAATCCGCAATGA
Source organism: Heligmosomoides polygyrus bakeri (assembly GCA_947359475.1). Lineage (NCBI taxonomy): Eukaryota > Metazoa > Nematoda > Chromadorea > Rhabditida > Heligmosomidae > Heligmosomoides > Heligmosomoides polygyrus. The sequence continues at coordinate 41,338,016 of OX375868.1, forward strand.
ATCGTTGAAAAAAAACGGCGGGAACTTATGGGACAATCTAATATTACGGCCGGCCAGGTGCAGATCTCTTCTCAAATACATTTTTCAAGGAAATCTTCTTTCAAGACGACTTGAATATTTTCTCCTGTAAGCAAGATGTTCTAAGTGGTCGAATCTGCAGGATAAATCTAGGTTGCAAGGGACTTCCGTCACAGTGATGGTATGTGCGTCGCCTGGGTCATGACGGAGTGCTACATCATGGGCCTCTAAAGCCGGTACATTGATTTTTTAAACAATTTTATCAACGGATCCTGCTTTATCCAAACGCTTCAGTCGTTGGAGAGAAAGAAAAATAGACGGGGAAAATGAAAAAAAAGAAAAACGGAAGAATGGGCCTTCTGGAAGGAAGTGCAAGCTCACCTTTCCGCATGACAGCGGCCGCCACGTGTAGCCGCTGTTAAGAGGCGCATTGTTCGAGCTCGAGCTGGGAAAGCCTTGCCCATGCCAGCCTTCCACAACAATCATCTTCTCCGACTGACGAAGCATGGCTTATCGGTGAAACAAATTGATTCCTTTCGCAGCACGCGAAGTTTTGAGAACGTTTTAAAGCAGCGGGATCCTCAAGCCTTAGTATGGATGAAGAAAGATTGTTGAAGTTGACGAGGAAGATTTCGGTTAAGGAAGCGTTTTGGTTGTGTCTTGAAAATGGTTTTAAACTCGCTGTCAGAACTGTCTGGCACACCTATACGTAAAGTTTTATTACAACTAACGTATCCACTGGTCAGCCATCTATTTGCAGCCCTTAACACCATATTCACTGAGATCCTGTCCGAAGTAGTGGAGATGGTCCTTGGCGGAAGTATCCAACAGATTACCATCTGAACAGAACGTGCTCTCTCCCATATCGTAGCAGACCAGGTAGTGAGCTCCGGCTTCCATTCCCTTGTTGTAGAACGCCTGAAGTTGACAGAGAGTGATTTTCCTTCTCAGACGCTTTCCAAGAAGTCAGCGGAAATGCGCATCAGATTTGCGTCGATACCTCTGTTTTGTGGTGGTAGTATCCTTCCATGTTCTCAAGAGGCAGATGCGGAACTATGTCGTGAGCATGCGTGATGCGGAAAGCGTACGGCACCTGAGAGGAAGTTACTCATGGTAAGAAAGTTTGCAAACGTTGAAAGGGTCTGATAGTATTCTTGAGAATAGAAAGCCATACCAAAGTTCTTCCGGCTATTTAGAGAACCACTATTTTATGGATGCCTTCTCCTTAGTAAGTCCTAAGTTTTAAAGTACCTATAAGGACAAAAACAAAAGTCCTTATATATAGGCATTTTTCGCAGCAGTGGCTGTCAGTGAGGTACGCGTTTTCACTTTTTTGGACTTAACTCTTTAAATACTCACGCTTTTGAGCGGATTTTTTTTGCAGTGAATGCTTACCTTCAAATTGCCTAGGTAGATCTTGAAATGATTTTAAATACTAAAATTAAAATTATCAATTTCAAAACTTTAAAATTTTCAAAACTAAAAGTTAGACCTTTCTCGAGAATTTAGGCCTTCGTGGAAATTTAGAATAATCGAACAAATATTTTGACGCAAAGTGCAGTGTGTTGTATCTATCACATTTGTTGTCACATGTTTGAGTAGGTATTGCTATAAACATAGGAATTTATACAGATGAAGTTTGAGCAAATAAGATCGCGTTTTGCCAAAAATATTTAAAATTTTGAAATCATTTCACGATCTACCTAAGAAATTGAAAATTTGCATTATTACCACATTTGATGATAACCATTCACTGTAAAAGAAAATCTGCCGAAAAGTTTGAGTTTGCAGCTTGAGCGGGAGTTACCTTCAAACTGTCAAAAAGTTATTCTTCCCATTTCATCCTTTTGTTATTTCAAAAATTACTCTGCACCATTGTAGCAGCAGACTTCATCTACGTTCGACATCGAACGGGCATCCATACAGACATATGCCATGACAAATTACGTAAGGCCAGAAACTGTAAAAGGAAATCGAAGCACCTCCTTTTCAACGGCTGCAGCGTAGACTTTGTCTCCTGTGCGGGGCTGGCCAAATGTCACCAGCTTGATCTAAAACGGTGTCGTCTCCAGAGTGGAACAGAGTTACGACCGGCCGACCTTACCTTACTTGCTGTGAAGAGCTTGTTGTGAGCGATGTAGGAAGCCGCAAGTGAGGCCATTGCTCCACCCAGAGAATGGCCAGTGATCTGAGAGCGGATGCCATGGAGACAGAGACAGGGAAGATTTGCTATTCTCGCTCCTCACCCAAAGTTCGTATCCTGCGTTTTGGCTCTGCAACGTTGCGAGATCGTCCTTCATGCCGTTCTTCCAGATTTTTAAAAACCCGTTGCTGAAGTACTTTGAAACCGCTCCTCCAGCAGACCAGTTTGTCTGAAGTACTGTTGCGTCTCTCAGCCAATATGAATCCTGTTCTTGGAATCAATTCCTCGAACTTACATGGGTTTTCTGCATTGTTTCGTCTGATTCCATAATCAGTTGAATGTTGCGATCGGTTCCTCTGAAGGAGATAAAGTGTACGAACAAGGGTTATGAATGGGTTGACGGTTGGGAATGGCTATAAAAAACGACTCGCAGTTGGCCGACTCTTAAGCATGCATTGCTTGAGACTTCATCTTATCCACGACTTTCCAAAAAATCGTTCGTGGTATTTTTTCACCTGTCAGCCGATTTGAATCCTATTCTGCTGTTTTAGGCAAGCACAGATGGACATCAGGTGAATCAAAGTATGTGTACATTACTCATGGAAGACGTTACACTCTCCGCGAAGTTTTGCTTGAGAGTGTATTCAGAAAGACAAAGAATAATCTACCACTATATAGCTGAGTTAGTTGCCCGCGCCGTAGGTGATCTCACGTACACCTCAACGAACCTCGCGCGGACAAAATATGCCGTTCAGCATGGGATGCTGCAGCAGCAGAGGAAGGGCAGCTTCCTCCTGCTTGGCACAGCGGCATCTGCGCCTTTCTCAGTATCTAGATCCAGAAGACTGATCCCCTTCATCGCGCAGCAATCGTCTGGAGTCAAAAAGGGTGGCACCGTCGTCGTTCGATGTGCGGCCGCATTCAGAGCTCAGCATTATACCGTGTTAAACGTAAAGTTTCACCCTTGCGAGATACGCCTCTACGTAGCTCGCGCGTCCAACGTTTGCCGTTCAACATGGGGTGTTGCTGCTGAAGAGGAAGCCCAGCCTCCTCCTGCGACACAGCGGCAGCTGCGCGAGTTTCTCAGCGTCTGTTTTCAGAAGATGCGTCACCTATGCCGCGCAACAAGCCTAGGAAATGAGAAGAGGTTTCCCTGACGTTTATGGGGAATCAGAAACTAAACACGGAATGGCGCTGCATCAGAGGAAGGGCAGCCTCCTCCTGCTTGACTGCTTGACACAGCGTTTCTGAGCGTCCCGATCCCAAATACGTGTCACCGACGTCAGCTGTGACCACTAAGGGGTGGTGGAAAAGGTCAGTAAGAAGAGGACCTTTAGGGTGAACCAAAAGAGCGACCAGGAAGGAAAGGAACAACCTAGAGGACGGACCAGGACGTGAAAACCAGCAAGAAGAGACCAGTAGGAGGTCAATAGTGGAAACAAGGAAGTAGACCAGCAGTTGAGACCAGGAAGGTGGGGGAAGACCAGTAAAGGCGGGCCAGAAACTAGATCCAGTAAGAAGAAACGAGTGAGGGGTAACCTGGCGTTCGGATTCGGAAGACGTGTCAACGATATCCGGGAACGCAAACTGTTGAACATGAGAATGGTTGCGGAAGAGCAACCTGAAGTAGAACAGAAGTACTGCGCAGCACAAACCAATGACGTTACTGGAAGATCCTAGATGTCAGCGAATTTTAAGTCTTGCAAAGACTGCTTCCCTTAGGTCGGTGATGTTGCAAAGCGCGAAGCGCGCAAGTGCGAGACACGCCGTTAGGCGTGTAGGAGCACTTGTAAGTCATATTCTCCAAGAAAGTAGTTGAAATTCAAGTGTAGTACAAAGTAGGACGGCGATCACTTTGAGCAAGAATTATGAACGACGTAAATTTTTCATAAAAATCGCATAGCAGAAGTGTGCGTGCCACAAAGAAGGAAGAGTAGCAGAAGTTTATTGGGCTACCAATTCAAAAATTCTGCAGTCAAAAAACGTTCCTAAACAAAGTGCTCGCCGCGTCGACTATAAAGACTTGACCAAGTACCCAATGCAGTTTAAAAGTAAGCGGAAAGGGAATCTAAGATGTTACATGGAGGAGTACCTGAAGGATAAGATGATTGCCTTGTCGTCGTGGCTCACCGCACTGTAGCCGGTGCATTTGTCGACGAACGAGATATCGCAGATGACTGACGTCAAGCGTTTCATCTGCAGAGTGAAAACTGAACGCAATAATCTCAAGGACTCTGAATGCACTGCTTGCAGCATGCTTAGTTGACTCCACAAACTACACTTTCCCTTCAAATAATCTGCACTTGAATACGGAAACGTCAATACATCCAATTCCTGAACTAAACAGCCAATAACAAATATCTTCAAGCAGCAGGAAATTTAAACCTATGTTAGTTGGAGATTGTAAAGCTGGAAAACCGAAACCCTCAGGCTAGGGCTTCAAAGTAAAGATTCTCTCGTAGTCTACACAGTGCCCCTTGTTTGTGAATTAGCTCGTCCACAATTTTACTGAGGTTGTCAAAAAGACGGCGTGAAGCGCACCGACCTTTCCCTCTCCCACTAGAAGCATATAAGGATGATCTATAGTATACAGTCGCTTGCAGCTTTTGGGGAAGCATCGATGTCCTCCGGGTGCTTAGCGACGGGAGGAAGAGTGGAAAACTGACAGTGGTACACCAACCTAGTGGAGACTTTATCTGACAGCCTCAAAAGGAAATTTTTAGCTTCTTGCCGTAGGGAATAATTAAGTAGTCAATAAGTTATTTGCAAACCCTACCGATGGTATCCCACAAAATTTCACCGAAGCAAGCCTAATGGATAGAGTATACCATTGCTGGAGACAGCCGGTAGTTGCCAGTGGTGAACTCATAACTCATTAAGCAGCTCTAGTTGCCTTCCAGTTGCTCTGTTTTATTTTTCGCAAAGGTCAATCAGTAGCAGCACCCACTCCTACTGTCGTTTGACTCGGAATGCCCTTCCAATGCGTCTTACTCCCGTACAGTTTGAGGTTGTGCGCATGGATTTTCTATCATACCCTTTAATTTGCGGTTAACGCTGGCTCCACATTTCCGGCATGTCATCGTAGTGGGCGCACGACTGCTCTTTATTTAAAAGGTAGAGAATGGAGCGCACTACTCAAGATCAATCCACATTTAAGCTTTGCTAGAGCATCTGCTTGCGGCCTCATTGGCACAATTCTCGTGCCCACCTGCCCTGAACTTCACCAATTCTTGTAATTTAATTGTAGTAGTTGGTTTTTTCTAGTACGCTAAAGCAAATGACAGTAACATGAGAAGAATTTCGTTGACTCAGCTCACCTGTATGCTGCTTCCAAGGGTTGAGAGACACTGCTGAGGGTTGTCGGAGTAGGCGGCGGCTGCGAGTGGCATCATCTTGTTCCTGCTGAAGGCGTCGTCGTAGGTGACCTGAGTTGCCAACTCCGAGTCCAGGTCGAAGGGCATGGCCATCGCCAACGGCAGTGCGAGACACAGCAGCACAAGCATCCTGCAGAAACCAGTGTGAGACAGTGCACCTTCACTCACACTGTCGACTGCTGTACCGACGGAAGGAAAGCGAAAATTCAGGGCTTTTCTTGCCGGTTAAGCAAGGTAGCCGTGAACAGTCAGAGTTCTATTTAGGGACTCGCTCTGTCTGCTAGCAAGAAACTAGGAAGCTTTCGATTAGCCGGGTTGCTGTTAGACCTTCGTGTGCAGGATTTGTTCGAAGCCAATGTGCTTAAACGGTTCGTATTTGCGATTTCGTCGTTATTTAATCAGGCTTTTGGTTTCAGGATCACAGGGTCTCAAAAATTTGTAACTGCCGCGCCTAAAGCTGCAGTGTCTAAATTTTGCAGCATGACTACGGCTTTAAGGAGAATCCCGGATCATTAACAAAAGTAAGCCTCAAAATCCTTGCAAGCCTTAAAATCCTCTTATCAAACTTTGAAGAACACACAGCATGTCGAAGGTCGACGCATAGCATTGGTAGTTCTAAAATGTTTTCGAACAACTCGTTGTAGGCGTCAAATGTACTGCGCTCGAAAATCACGTTAAGCAATTATGAGAAATCTATGTTCCTAGCGACTTTGATGCTCCAATAAGATGATATTTTAAGCTGCCGTAAGTCGTTTTCCAAACTGTAGGAGGATCGCCAAAGATGTTTTCTGTATAGGGCTCATGAGGATTTCCCTGGCTCAACCGTGTTAAGAATAAGTAGAGCCAGGGAATCGTTTCGCTACGAGGTGTGATTGAACAACGTAGCCATTTTGGGGCTGTTTACACCGTTCCCTTTTAGAAATGGTGTAGCTACTGAGCTTCACCCCTGGCTCCCATGTGTCCCTAACTAAATAAACAAACGTATCTTTTCTCTTAATAAAACAGGAAGTCTTAATTGATTTGACTTCCCACCATTTTTGCCATGGCCGCTAATTGCTGCACGTATTTTTTCGCACGCTATGCAATGTGCTCAGAATGACGCAAACATTCACTATATCGTAAGTCAAGATTTTTCGCAAAAATTGCACTGAGTTCTCAAGGATGATGAGCTTTTCGGTCTCGACTAGGTCTCCAAATATGACAACATATTTGGAGACCTAGTCGAGACCTAAGAACTACTAAGCATGGAGTTGACATGTACAATGCCTACCATACCTTAATTTATGTGAAAATCGAGTTCGCTTGCAAAAAAAAGCTGACGCAGTTCCGAAAACTTAAGTGATTTGATGTTGAAACCACGCTGCTGTACAGCTACAGTACTCCAAGATTATTGGTAGCCACATGACACTTGTGCTCAAAACGAAGCTGTCTACGCGTGAAGCAAGTCCAGAGGCGAGCTGAGCGGACCAAAGAAACGACTGCTCCAGACTCGCCGAAGAGCAAATGCTGTGCCCATCGTCCAGATACTCTCCTTATGACTATCGGTTTCTGGTCTCGCCACTTTTGAAGAGATAACGAAGAAGAAGAGGAAGTTTGCGAATTTCCGGCTCTTATCACGGGTGAAATAAGAGCTGCTGACTCGACTCGGCATTGCTCCACTAGGCGATCACTAACAGCTAGAACGCTGCATTCTTCTTCAAGTAATTGAAGCGCAAATTCACGCTGTATATATTGAACGATTCCAATTCTCGCTCTAGAACCTTGAGCTGATAGGCTAAGTCACAGGCTGCGAACTCTTTTTTAAAGAACTTTCATAACTGCCGATGAGATGATTGTGCACTTCCCAAAGTTTACACCAAATCACCAACGGACCAGAACGATTAGTCATTTCCATATTTCTACTTCTAACCTGCCATCTGCTTGCCAGGTGAACACAAATAAACCCCTTGTAAAACCTAGTTCAAGAACAACGTCTACCTACTCCACTGCACATTTGTATTCAATTCTTATCAAGTTAAATTCCCTGCTAACCAGATATTCTTCTTTACATAAACTGGAATGGGGTTCTGGCCGTTGTCGTATATAGAGCCATGGTCAGTTGTGAAGTTGTTCACAGATCTGGCTTACCATGTTAACCGCACGCCAGTTCTTGCTTATGTCGCCTTCGTTTTTACGAACAAGAAGATCCTCAAAATGTCGCTAAACATAGGAGATTTGCTGGTTTACCACAACGCCAACAATCTCGATCTGTTGTCACTGGTCTATAAGCTGCTAAGCTGTTTTCTGAATAGGATCGGCAAAACGACTAGAAGGGAGCCGGCCAGAACCCTAGTCACGCAGGGTGTTCCTATTCAATACATCAGAGTACTTAATATGCTGTACAGTGGATTTACGAATGAGCTATTCTTCAACGACGTCGTCAACGTGAAGAGAGGCGTTCAAAAAGGAGACACCATATCCACGAGGCTCGGCGTCACCTTCGAGATCATCATGGGTGGCCAAGAATGAGAAAAGCAGATGCCGACCTTCGCTTCACGGACGGAACCATAACATCAACACGGCCAACGACTCTGTGCCGGAGCTGGGCAGGGAAAGCGAGCGGCTTGGAGAGCTTTTAAGAACAAGTGGAGGAGAAGACATCAGACTCCGTGCCGACCTGTTCCATTCTACTGTCTTTCCTCCAACAAGGCACGCTTCAGAAACCTGGACTTTGCGGAGACATGATGAAAAAATGGTCAGCATTGTACAACAAGTACGATGAGAGTAAAGGACTACTCGGGGTGACGCGATTCACGCAAATGAAAGAAGGCCTCCAAAGTTTCATGCTTCGTCAATGTGCGAAAATCGGAGTTGTTTGGGCCAAGTAGAAGAAAAATGGGTGGGTCGGACATGTAATGCGTTTTGCAGACTCCTGTTTAGTGGGAACCGTCACCGACTGTATTTCGCAGAATCTCAGATAAGGACTAGGATGCCCACCTACGCGTTGGTCAGCCTTTTTCATGAAGGCCTTGAAGGAACGATATATTCGTGTCCTTCAAGCGAGAAGTATCCATTGGAGCACTCTGACACGCTATAAGAACGAATGGAGGCGTTTCTGGCGACCGCTCGAGCAACTCTCGATGATCAACGACACTGCAATGGTGCTCGTCACGTAATGTCATCAGATTCCCACTGCCTATACCATAACCACCCTAACCGCACTGCTCGCTGATAGACGCCTTGGTGCGTCTTCAGAGGCGGTGCCGCCCTGCAATCAGCGAAGACGCGGTCCCTGGATGACGTCAGCGCCTTGCGTATCAATTTGTAGTTGGGACTCGGCCCTACGAAGCGGGAACCGAGCAGTTCTTGCTGTTGCTTCGTTCGCCAAAGGGTTTTCCCCAAAGCAGTGCGTTTCGGGGTCACTCCTGTTGATATATTTTTGGAGCACCTTAAGTTGAAACTTCACAGAGATCACCTCGCTTAAATCATACACATGGAAGGTTGGATTGATGAGAGCGTATTCAATGCTTTTAGCGATCAAAGACAGCTGTAAAGCAAAGTTCCCTATTCCGAATCGTTATGTTCGCTCAACACCGTCAGGACCTCGTGATCTCATCATCGTCGGCTTCTAGGTCAGCACTAAGGAAATTGTACGAACAAGCGACAGTTCAAACGTCCACGTACGCTTACAAAAATCGTATCCATGATGTTTAGTTTTTTATCCAACTGAAGCTTCCTTACTAAATTCCATCACGCACATGCGGCATCGATTAAGGTTTCTCTTAAAACGTGAAATTTCCTATGGTAAACCACAAAATTCAACAAAAAGTGGGCTTTGAAGCCATGAACAACACTAGCTTTCGGACAGTATTTCCCGTATGCAAATGACAATGTATATCAAAGATTTCTTAGCCATCATGTCCTTTAGCAGTCCATCTCGATTCTATTTTTCTTTAGTCAACTGGCGTCGCGACACAGTTCGTCTATTATTTGCCTGCTTTTAGGAATGATTGCATACTACTACAGAAGTTGCCTTTTACATGCGAAATTAGCACCTAGGAACGCCGTTGGGAAACAACCAAAAATCAGGTTCACTATAGGATTTCAGTGAGTTCTATCCTTGCCGTCGTCCTCAGTCGTAGTGGAGCTAAATCTGATAGTTAGCTTCTGTCGAGCAGATATTGTCGAATGTGAAAATGCTATATCTGTTCCCAGTTTCTTCAAGCAGCTCCGATGTTTAGTTGTGTTGTTCTGTTGGACACAGGTTGACGTCGCTTTTTCTGGTTATTTAGCCCTCCAATGATCTCTCATTGTCCCGAGCTTATTTGGCACGAAGTACTCTTTTAAAACGTTTACGAGCAAGGCTCCTTCGTTATAGTTAGTTCCATCCATTGTTAGCACCTAAGAAGTCGATGTCTCCCAAAAAGTTCGAGTCGTTCAGAACTAGTCTTCGGAAGCCTCTTTTGGAACACTCAGCATTTCTGTTGCTCTCGTTGCATTTTCGGATAGAAGATGTGAGCATGAAAACGAAGCTATCAATAATCCACGGGTTTGGCGATGCCTTGTCAGCTCACATCGGCCCTCCTATGATTCAGCGCCTCATCGTGGTATAAAGGTAGCAATGCGTGCCTAATCTCCCGCAGGTAGTTCGACGATTCTTCGGAAGCTAAGTTTGAACCGCAGCCCGAACCGCTCTGGCAGGGCTGTTCATGGAGGGCTTATTTTTACCACGATAGCACAGCCTCAGTACCCAGCACACTGGACTTTGCTGGCTTCGACGTTGTACAGTATGTACAACCGATAAGGTGCATGGAAATTTCAGGTTGCATAGGACGTCGTTGATTCTGGAGCAATTCGACAAGAGCACGACGCGTCATCATGCTTTGTGTCTACAACGCCACGACAGTGTCCTCTAACGCCGGTCTACTCTGGAAGAGGTTGGTTTTAGATTTCCATGCAGGAGACGACGAAACGCCGGGAGAAAGTACATTTGAAAGGCGGAGCACGTGTCATTCGGGGGAGAAGGTTCTGTCCCGTTATGTCGGAGGTGTAGGTTTTGTCATGCATACATCTGTCGTCCACCTGGTTGCCTCCTGCTACCTCGTTTAGCCTTCCTTCGACTTCATCCTCATCGCGGTAAGCCGAATGTGTCATCAACTACTAATCACCAACGGGAGCCGCTGGTGACAACGAACTCGAGCTGGAAGAAGTTATCTGCAACAAGAAGTCCTTTTTACAAGTTCGATGGCGGACACTTCGACGCAGGAATCGAGATGGCTTTCGAAGACGAGTGCAGTATCGGAAAATTTGGATATGAAGAACGAAAGCAGGACAGACTACCTTGTCACTGGGCTTCTTTCTGTCTTTTTTCTCCATGGAAACCTTATCTTCGTGAAGTAGCAAAATGGTCGCTGGACATCGGTATCACCCAACGGTACAACTCATCCGAAACCCGACCACATACCTACCATCCGATGGTGGTGTCCACTCCGTGTTGCCACACTCCCATCGTTCTGCAGTGGAAGACCACTTCCTTCCGGCGGAAGTGCAATTCAGGCAAAAGCGCGAGAAGGACCAACCCTGCCGTTTACGAGAAGGACATCTTTTCGGACTGCACAGTCGAGGAAGAAGAACCCTACAAATTGCTACCACCTGCTTTTCAATGAACTTCTGTGAAATCCTCAGCTTAAAGGCTCGAACAACCAACCTGGGGCCGCATTTCAAAGTTGCTTCAACAAAGAAGAGCTTTAAGGCTGTATCCGAGAGCAACACATGTGAGCGATCGGTAGCCAATGTCAGTTGCAAAGAACTTTTGCAGCAGGGAGGATCTGCGGCTTACGGAAGCAAGAAGTGACGAGCTCATCGCGATGTAGTCTGAAGAAGTGCCACAGGAATCCCCGTGAACAGAATGTTCTGTCATCTTTGCTGAACGGGTGCGGGATTTTCTTCCTTCCCATTGTGAGATGGAATCGATAATGAAGAGATCTACAAGATCCTATTCTCTCATTTGCTCCCGTTCCAAGCCCCACATTTCCACTAGTCAGGGAACGCCTTCAAATCTTCTTTCAGAAATTCAACCGAAATTTAAAAGCGGAGCTCATATAAGTGATGAGCGCCTTAAACAACCTATCTGGGTGAAGTCTGAGCATAATCGAATACTAGGACCTCACCACTCTTGCTTGCATATAGGTGACCAATACCTTAGCTAGCCCCCTAGGTGGCGGAGATGTGTTCGATCAGTGCCCTATTGGTTACCGCGACTACGGTAGGAGCAACGGCTCGGCTCTGCTATTCACCTTTGCGACATGCACCAATAGCTCATTGTGAAGAAGACCCGTCCATTTAATTTCTTTATTTTCGTCTAATTTGGTTTTCAAAAAGTTCATTTTATTTTTAAAGCCTTTTCAAGTTTTCAATATGTGGAATGGCACGGGCTGGGCGCCCGACTGCACTTCAATCGATGGAACATTTTCGCAGGTGAGTGCCTTTACACTGGCTAAGATTGTTAAGTGCGTGTGGATATCGTTAGTTCTATTTAACCGACGGCTCTAAGACGGCGGTTTCAGATAACGTGCAGCTCGATACAACAGCGATTTGAACAGGCTCGTCCCCCTACCCAATCTTCCATAGGAAATGAGCGCTAACTAATACAAATGTTCGCGAAGCATGTTACGCATACGTCTCGTCTGCCTCCTTAAGGCCAATCCAGGCACACTAAAATAGAGCAAACATTTCAGGTACAAACATTCCGTGCTTCTTCTTCTTCAGCGTCAATCCCGCTTCGCAGCGGGGGCCGCCAATCTCGTGCCATGACTCCACCCTTCCCGGAAGCACTCCATGCTATAAAGGGAAAGTACAACTCTTCCGTACCCATGCATCCAACTTCATGATTGAGAATAATGCTCTCAAATGTAGCGGTCCACCACATTTTTATACGTTTTGAATCCTTCCAGGAGAAACTATCACTAGAATGGGCAAACATTGAAAGGGCAAACGCTGAAGGCAAAGAATGCCGTAAGAAATGCTGCTACCTACTTGCTTCTGCCGTCGAAGGGTGTCCTCAGGTGAAAAAGTGTTCTAATTAAACAACGTTTTTCAGCCGTTTCGCATATTATTCTACTAAACTGTGCTTTGACTGGCTTCGACTCTGCTTTCTTCCTTTCATTCACAAATCCTAATATTTCAAACGAGAAACAGCCCGAACAAGAGTGTCATAGCCATAAACAGCTGAGGATACAAATAAATAAACTAGGCCAATCTCTAGCAGTATGCACACATTAACAATGCAACATTCGATACATTCGAAGGCAGACACGATTGGTGGGACTACTGAAATAATAATTATCGAATAGATTAGGCAAGAATGTAGGAACTAGAAGAAATCCTGTACGTTATTGCGCACCAACCTTTGAATATACTCCGTAAATGGTCTCCAAAATATGATGTGTCCTGGAACACTTACAAAGAAGAGAGCTTCGCAGAAAAATAACTGTCACACTACTCGGGAAGATGGAATACGTACTTTCTCTAATGGCTATGCGGTAGTCCAGAAGCGGTGAGAAAGAGTTCTAGCCCTTCCCAAAAGCTCCTGTTTGTTTTTCTGACCTTCAATTCACAGTGGAATGAGAACATGTACATGTGGAAAGGTTTCGGATTCATTTCACGACGCCTTCGAGGACACTAGTAGCCGTAGAATGCGTACGGTGGCAATGGAAGGGGGTGCTGCGTGGAGCAGTGGACGGTAAGCGGCCGCTTCTTCCGATCGGCGCTGTGCGGAGAATCGCGTGACCGGAGCGACATCTTCGCCAACTTGTCGCTGATTCGCCACGTGCTCTCCCGAGAGAACGAGGAGCAGTTGAACGGCTGGGAGATCGGCATCCTGAAAAGCAGTGTCATTTAACGACAGTGGCGAGACTACGAAGAAATAGCAGCCACATACCGCGCCATCTCGGGGTGGTTCTCGACAGCGAAGTGGCTGAGGTTGCTGGGGACATAGAGCGACTGCGTCAACTGCGGACTGCAGTACCCGGGCGGTATGCCCGGCGGCAGGCCGTAATCTCGGTTGGGGCTGCAGCCGTAGGGACTGTAGTAACCGGGCGGGAACGGCGTCAGTGCACAAGGAGGGGGCAGAAGGTACGGCATGCTGATGTAGGACGCCGGCAGCGCAGGTCGAACAGTGAGGATCAGGTTCGCTGAGTTCGCGATCATGACGTCCGTGACTTGGTCGAGCGTCTTCCCAGATACCTAGACATGGCAGGGAACTCTCGAGGCGCACGAGAAGGTCGGCAGATGTTCTCACTCACGTCGATTCCGTTCACCTCGACTATCTCGTCGTTCACGTTGAGCAGATTCGTTGAGGCGGCAAGGCCGTTTGGTAGAAGTCGCGAGATGAAGATGCCCGGCGCCACAGAAACACCCCATGGAGTGAGCCGCTCGGAGAATCCTGGAACATGAGTACATATTTCCCATCGGTTAGTGTCAATCGCTCATCATCACAGTTCTTGGCAATCAACAGCACGTGTCAAACAAAAAGTAGCTGAGGAGTGATGGTGGCGTGCATGGCAGCTAGAAAAAGCCCGGGGAGCATCAATCTTCTTTTCAGAGTTTCATAGAAAAATACTTCGCAGAGATCCAGTGAAGCGCAGCTGTCACACTTCAACAACAAAAAACATAACGGTTTTAAAGGATGAATGCGCCCCAAACAAGTAAAAACCATGTAGCCTTCTGCCGACCATTTTCGACCTTGTAGGGAAATTGGCTAGGATTTCTCATGACTAACCGTCTCTAATGTAGAAGCCCAAGGGCTTGTTGTTGTAGAACTTGCACAGCCGTACCCGTCGGAGCTCGTGCGGAAGGACATCTGCGTCCAGTATTGACGAGACCTGAAAACGCTCTGGACCACGATGAAGGAATCTGACGAATGCAACTCCGTGCGCGCGGCGAGAGATGCAGAACCTAACCAACCCTTCGGAAGTCCTGTGGAGCCGAAATGGAAACCTTCCGCTTCTTGCGAATCAGTGCTGCTGGCGCTACACCGTAGCCGTACTGCTCCTCGAGCGACTCTCCTTTGTGCTGTACGAGGAGTCGAAGTACTTTATCTCGCGTTTCCAGGGCTTTTCTTAAGTTCTAAATTACAAGGCCGTGGAATGTTGGCAAACATGGCCAGCAACAAATCTCTGTTTGTGGCAAGCCCATCTCTACAAGCTCTGCTTAGCAGGAACATTTAATTAACCTCGAAGCCTATCCAAGTCCTACGGGAGGACTACAGCAAGAGTACAGCTGACGTAATTTTCAAGCTTACCTCGTCATTTGAAATCGGTAGGGTGCTGCCATCGTGCGAAACATAAGTGATATGAGTTGTTGCCTTCTGCTCTTTAGTTAGGCGATGGAGATCCTGAAATATCTCATCACTTCTCATTCCTTCCGAACAATGTTTCAATGATGCGGGTTCTTTATATCATAACAGCAAGGAAGATTTTCCCTGCCATCGTGTCCGCTATCAAGGGCCTATGCTGTGATGTGACTTCTTCTCCCGGAAGGACCTTTACATCCCGGACGGTTTTCAGGTCAGGCCTTCTCACTAGGATGTAGTCGACTTCCGTTCTTCTTCCTCCGCTAGCATAGGTCACCTTCCTATGCTAGCGGAGGAAGGTGAGCTATGCTACCACCATCGGATTCTGGGTTCTGTCCTTACTTTCGGTTTGCTGGGTAGAGGAATGTTCAGGTCAGTGAGAAGGCCTGACCTGAAAACCGTCCGGGATGTAAAGGTCCTTCCGGGAGAAGATAGGCCCTTGATAGCCGATCCAACCGGCCCCCTAAACGAGACCTGGAGGAGGGTGACCCAAACGATCCTGCGATGTGCTAAGGAAACCTTCGGCGAAACAAAGGGAGGAACCAGAAGAGATAAGGTTGTATGGCGCGGAGATGGATGCCCTATACGAGAAGCTGGGCGAGCCACAAGAAGAGAAGTTTGCCATCCGTCTGGCAAGGCACGTCATAGAGCTAGCTTCGACATTCGAGTAGTGAAGACTGCGAAGAGTGCTGACGGTAGGGTACTACGGAAGCCGGTCGAGGTCAGAAAAATATGGGAGGAGTACTTCAAGGAACTGCTGAATGAGGAATTCCCACGTCGGGAAGTCCAAGAAGAACAGCCAACGAAAGGACCCATCCCGTCATGGACACAGGAAGAGGTTCGCAGTGCCATAGGGAAGATGAAACTCGGGAAGGCAGCTGGCCCTGATGGGGTGCCAGTAGAGGTCTGGAAGGTGCTTGGGAACTGCGGAGTCAATTGGCTGACACAGTTCTTCAACAGAGTCACGATACAGGGTAAGATGCCAGAGGACTGGAGGAACGGCATCATAGTCCCCATCTTTAAGCAGAAGGGGGACGCGTCCGAGTGCTCCAAGTACCGCGGGATCAAACTGATCTCACACACGATGAAGGTCTACGAATTACTGGTCGACTCGAGGCTGAGGGAGATGGTCACCATATCCCAGGAGCAGTGGAGCTTCATGCCTGAGAGGGCCACCACAGACGCGATCTTTATCGCTCGCCAGGTGATGGAGAAGTATCGGGAAAAACGAAAGCCCTGGTACCTGGGATTCCTGGACTTGGAAAAGCATACGACAGGCTACCCCGGGCCGTGCTCTGGAAATCCCTTCGAGGTAGGGGTGTTCCGGAACGTCGCATATCGGTCATAAAGGACATGTACGAGGGCTCGAAAGCGACGGTACGAACTCCACACGGAATGACAAAGAAGATGGATATCACAGTGGGGTGCATCAAGGGTCAGCTCTGAGTCCGTTTCCCTTCGTGCTGACGCTTGATTGCATAGTGAATCACCTTGAGGAAAGTCCCCTCAGGAAAATTCTCTACGCGGACGATATCGCCCTAGTAGCCGACAGCCGTGAGGAGCTGGAAGAGAAGGTGCTGTTATGGCAAGGAGCCCTCGCAGACAACGGCCTGCGGCTAAACGTGAGAAAGACGAAGTTCATCAGCTCCGAGCAGTGCACCGAACCGATCCTGGACTGCCATGGGGAGATGATCAAAAAGGTGGAAGAATTCCACTACCTCGGAAGCGACCTATCCAAGGAAGGAAGCGTGGATCAGGCGGTCAGCGGACGGATTAATGCAGCCTGGCTCAAATGGAGGGAGTCCACAGGAATCCTCTGCGACCGTAGGTGCTCCAGGACACTCAAGGGCAAGCTATATAGAACAGTAGTGAGGCCTGCCCTCCTCAATGGCTGTGAGTGCTGGGCCCTGGGTAGAGCACAGGAACGGCAACTGCACCCCGCGGAAATGAGGATGCTCAGATGGGCATGTGGATGGCCCCGTCGGGACAGAGTGCGAAATGAGGATGTTAGGACAGTGATGAAGACAGCTCCGATCCAGCTGAAGATGAGGAAGCAGCGCCTTAGGTGGTACGGACACATCCTCAGAAGACAAGAGGACAATCCCACGAAGTTGACCCTGAATTTCGAGGCACCCGGAAAGCGTCCGAGCGGAGCCCCAAGGAAAAGGTGGAGGGACGTCATCAAGAGAGATCTCGCCGAAATCGGCGCTGCGCCCTATGACGCCCTTGATAGAATGAGGTGGCGACGGATCACAAAAGCAGCGGACCCTGCGACTGCGCGAGACTAAACGCTCAGGAGAATAAGAAGAAGAAGAAGACATAGATTCAATTGTTCGCAAGACGTATGCCACTATGATTACAATATGCAGAAATACTGAATGCTGCAGTTATCAAATCCTCATTAGGTTATACAAGGCATACGTGGTCCCCATTTTGAAATATGCGTCACAGATTTAAAGTCCAACTGCAAAGAGACTTCAACGTAGGATTGAAAAAGTCCAACAAACTTTTACAAGGATCCTGATTCACAGATGCTTTCCCAACCCTGAGCACCCTCAAACCATACCAAACTACAAAAGAAGGTTAAATTTGTTTAAGCTTAACACACCATTTTACCGGAGGATATTCATAGATTTAGTTTTTGCCTTCAAAATTCTTAAAGGGGAAACCAAGTAAGTACTGGAATTTCAGACCATGCAGGGGACGGACCAGTTTACTAATATTACACAACACCAGAATAAATACTAACACGTACTCCAAAATGTACAACAATTTTTCTTTCGTTCTGCTAGGTGGATACAGATGTTGCCGTCTTACGTTCTAGAATAGCCAAATAGTTCTGTTTTTAAAGCAAGACTGAAAAAATTAAACCTAACTTCTGTTCTAAAAATACAAGAACTAGACGTTCTTTAAATCAAAGTTGGATCTCTTCGCCGGAATCCCTTATCGCTAAATCTGCTCTGTGGTCTGTTTGAAACAGGGCATTAGTTTTTGTATCTTTTCAGTGGTTTACTACATATTTCCTCAGGAAATGACAGCAGGAAGCACTATGTCATTATCTTTTGCAGACAACTATGATGATTCTGAAGATTTTCCCTGGATTGAGTACTTTCGCTTTCATATTTTCACTTACTGTTAAGGAATTATTTTACAGCGCCTCAATGGTTTATTCGGTCCTGCCTCTATCCTATACAACACTAGTGTGTCTTCATACTCGACTTACTACTACATACTGCTATACTATGTATATATATATATACGTAGTATATATATACATAGTATATATATATATATATATATATATATTAGGTTGGCAACTAATTTCGTGGACTCTCAAGCGCCTTCAACAAAAGTGTTCATAAACAAATAACAAATAACAGTTTTCAACCAAAGTAAGATCTGTTGGAACGCGGGACTGCTTGCCATTTATCAGCTACCCGGCCCATCCCACAGCTGTAGAATTCTTGTGCTTTTGAAGCCAAGAATCCTTGGAGGTGCATTTTGGCATGGTCCACATTAATAAGTCGTTCTCCAACCAAGAAGTGCTGCAGCGTGCTATAAAGGTGCTAGTCATTTGGCGCACAGCCTGTGCTGCAAGGTGGCAGTAAGACGCTCCCAGCTAAGGTCTTCGATTTTTTGAAGCTCCCGATTCGTGACGCGTGATCTGGCGTTATCTTGCTGACAAATAATTCTGCTCCTGAAAATCTGTCTGAACCGATTCCAGCGGAGTTCAGCCTGCGCGCGGCCAGGTTGAGAAGAGTAGATTACAGCATTAATGCTGGAACCGTTCTTGACGAGCTCGCAGAAGTCAATACCTTCTTGACACCACCGAACGGAGGGAACGTAGCGAACCGGACGCCTCAAAAAATAGAAGACCTTGACTGGGAGCGTCAAACTCATCCACCTTACAGCCCAGACCTTGCGCCGAGTGACTACCACATTTTTAGTTCGGTGCAGTACTTCTTGGTTGGAAGACGATTTAATAATGTGGACGGGGTCAAAATGCACCTCCAAAGATTCTTGGCCTTAAAAGCACAATAATTCTATGGCCGTGGGATAGACCAGCTACCTGATATATGGGAAGCACTTCTGCGTTCCGAGGGATCTTATTTTAATTAAAGATTGTCCTTAGTTAACCAACCTAATATATATATACTCCACACATACAACTATACACTATATAAAATTCCATATATATAATATGTTCTAATATATCTTTATATATTATATGGTCGACAGACTCGCTTACGACTGTATCATGGCAACATCCTATTATACAAGGATAAATAAATAACTACATAAATACATAAATAAATCACGCCTATAGGGCACTTTTTATGTCCGAAATTAGAAATCAGCGATGATTATTGCCCTCTACAGAGGCAGCATTTGTGCTCTATTCCGTCGCTGTTAGATGGAAATTTCGTTACAATGTTTTGAACCTCAGATTAATGATTGTGCAGTAACGCAGTCGAAAGCTGAAGCCAGATCACCACTGTACGCCCTGTCGATTCCAAGCTCAGTTCGCTACCTGGTCCACGGTACCTGACCTGGGAACACACTTGCCCGAGAGCATGAAAAGGAATCGTTCGCCTCATCCGTCAAACAACCGTAGGGAAGGTTAGTGCTCCGCTCGCTACGAACACATCTACACACACCACCAGCTCATTCGTCATGAGAACGAAGAGGAACGGCTCGTCTGCGAACCTGGTCTGGCCAGTCGAAAAGCATGGATGCTGAAGCTTTACCTGTTGTTTCAAAGGAGAAGCCGGAACTCGCGTGAAAGGCGACCAAGACTGACCAAGCACGTCTCTAATGTGGTGTACTGTCATCTCGAACACCTACTCCACTGCCATGAACCGGCCAAAATGTGTTGCACGTGCACGCCGAAAGCAAAAACGACATGTGGAACTGTCCGAGTTCGGCCTTCTATGAATCTGGACAAGTTGACAAACACAAATACGACGTTTTCTTCAAGCTGTTGACCAAAATTTTCAGGCTTTGAAGAGGGCGAAGGTGCCAAAACGTAAGCCGAAATAAAGCGTGTAACAATCTTGGTCAACAGCTCAAAGAAGGCGTCATATTTGCTTGAATGATATGTGGGTTAGTGTCTCAGAAAGAGATTTCCCGTTGTTCACTACCAGAACCGCGATTCAGGTCTCTGCCAGTGGTAGGACCTCATTCTGAAAGACTAGGCGGATTGGCTGTGTGATGAGTGGTCTCAACTGCAACGTCACCTATCTTGGAAACGCACAACTCGGTGGTACGTTAAAGCACACTCTTGTCCGATGGTGGCGAGTTAAGCTACGTTAAGTCTGGCTAGCTAATGGATCGGGATGGGTGGGTAACACAAAGCGTCGTAAAAGCTTCGCCGCTGTCTGAATGGGGAAGCCTGAAGTCCGACGTGATCATTCCAACAATTTGTACCATACCCCTTCACCCGCCGACATTAAATTTACATATGTAAAAACGGTACTTATGAAACAGAGGGCCGTGGTGCCGTGGGTTGCCGGGAAACAAGTTAACGCAGCAACCCCACGGTACCACGGGACGCACAGTGGTGGTCTACTAGGATGGTAAGGTAGCTTCCATGATTGTGACAGTTGAATCGCTTGTGGCATCGACATCTATGCTTTGAATACGATTTCGCGGAGATCTTTTAAAACTACTACGAGCCAACAGTCACTCAAGATCAACCATTCGTTGACTCACCTGTATAGTGGCAGCGAACTGCTCGAATGAGGGTGTTGGAATGCCAGCACCAACGAGGATGGAGAAACGTCGGAACTCCGCGCCGAACTGAGATTTTATGGCGAGTTTCACCTCCTGGAAAGAAAGGATCGTAGTACGAGTAAGTCTCATATCGTTGCTGCAAAACGGCTCACACTACCAAGCATGATATGCTGCCACCATCATTTAGGAAGGTGGTGGCAGACCATCATGCCTTTGTCGTTTATAGGAACGTTTTCTACTATTTGGGCGCGTGTAGCGCAGTCGGAGGAGGTGGCGGCTGTCGCATGCACCCGATACCAGGTTCCTGGTTCGGATTTCCCGACCAAGCCAACCAAGCCTTCCATCCCTCCGAGGTCGGTGAATTCGTACCAGACTTGTCTGAGAAGGGTAAAGCGCTATATTTTTCATCGGCTGACCACCGCAAATCATTATATGGCCAAATACGCATTCAAGACATCTTCACGATATGCCGTAGAAGTGAAATGCGTGACGCACCCCAAAAAGGGATTTTGGGGACAATTACAGAACCATTCCTAGTGGCGCTGAAAGGAACTCCCAGCTTTGGATTGAAACATTAGACTTCAGAAGGAGGAAGTTTGATTTGGTCTTGGTTTACAAAATTCTGCATGGACTAATACACGTTGATCGGCAGCAACACTTTCCAGTCAAGCTGTCCATTACCAGGGGACCTAAACTTAATGTGCTTCTCCCTAGCGCTAGGGCCTCAGTTCGTTGGAGGAGGGCGGGGAGTAATACGTGAAGTTGCGCAAGCGTTTTCAAATACCTCTTAAACTCTCGGCTTTTCAAATACCTCTTAAACTCTCGGCTTGAGCCGAGTTGGCGTAGATGTGAGTGCCGACGCTTCCCTCCACATCGATATGCTAGCCCTGTTCCAGAATTTTATGTGTGACGACTCAGGCGCATTATCGTTTTATTAGCGCGATGTTTCAATAGAAAGTGAAAGTGCACAGGGATGGCAAAGCTGCATTTAAGGTCCTTTCCGTCAGCATAATCACTCTAGTGGGCGATCCTCCAGTTGAGCTCCTTCCAAACTTTAGGCCATATCTGTTAAAATACGAGCGTGGTAAGCCCAACCATTCTACGGGTAGAGATGCTACACTGAGCGGTGAGCACTTATTTCTGCAAAACAATATGAACAGCTGTCCATGAGCGAGTATCACCTTACAGCATGACGCTATTTTGTTATGGAGCACTTACACACAGTATACCTCAGATTGTCGGCATGAGCTTCATGAGTAATGAACGAAGCGCCCGCCGAAAAGCCAAAGCCATCGCAGCCGCGTTCTGACCGAACGATCACTTGGCTCCAAGGTGAACGTGTTTTGTTTGATTTCAATACAATCCCCTATTCTGAATAATTCGCTAACTTGACGAGACGATTTTACATCAACCGACGAGATTTTGCTAGAACACATTAGCACTCGTCTCGAGCAGCTCTATCGTCAAAGTTCCGTTAGTCCTTGCAAGGTGAATGGCTTCCCACTCGACTGGGATTTCAACGGCATTCTCGACCTCTGCGCAGAGTTGACCGTTCGGGATGAGAATTACCCGAATATATTAGCTGAGGTGCGAGCCTCACCGAGATAGCGACCAGGGATGAGCGGATAACAAAATTTTCAAACCCGGATAACGGATAACGGATATTTTTGCCCAAAAATTGCCGGAAAAACGGATAACGAACAAACAACAAAAATAATTGTGGGCTTAAACTGCTCTAGTTTCAACACCAGACATGGAACGCAACTGCTGTCAAATTATAAGTCTTTTCTAACGTCTTTAATGGAGTTTTTTTTACATAGTGCGGTCACTTTAACAAGGCCCTATGGGTCTCTCACGAAACTTCAGTAAAAGAAACGCTTCTTCATTGCCATCCAAACCGATGCCGAGTTCGATTTGCGAACCACAATTCCTTCACCAGGTCCCGCGAACTGCTGTCAAACTCATCAGGAAGGACAAACAGCAAGATCACCAAGCTATGAAACTAAAACTGTTCTGCAAACTCTACTCTGCTGATGTTTCGCTATGGCCACCTTAATTTAAGTCTGGAAGAGATAAGGAAAGATTGAGAATTTGTTCACGCCAGCACATTTCCATAGTGCAATTTACAATTTTTCACATTTTTGCCGTTAAAACGAATTGGAAGAACGAGACAAAGGATGTGTAAAACAGCCCAACTAACAGTATGGAAACATTTATAGGTCGCCCTTGGACAGAGAGAATGTGAGACTCATTCACCTCTTATTCACTCACATTTGTTCATTGAACAGCAACCTGCCGGCATTTTGTCAGTTTCCATTGTTGGGTTGTTTTAGTGATCAATCGTCAGGTTTCCTTTCTGAATTAAGGCTGTGACCAAACAGAATGATCCTTGGATGGATGCTCCTCCGACGACTCTTGACTTTTCTATGCTAGGCCGACTCAGCCGAATAAAGTCTGCATAGCAATCTTGGTTTCGCAGCTTCACGTGGATCGATACCCTTGTTCGACAGTATCCCAAGATCTAAGAAGAACGTGGGCTGAGATGGATGAAATACCAGCTTTCTACAGGCTACCCACTACAAGCCATTATGCAGTCAAAACACGTGCAGAGAGATATGAAAACTAGAAAAGCAGAAGTAGAATGTCCCTAGTAGGCAATTTTAAATTGAAATGAAGCTCCAACATGTGCAGCGTATAGTACAGTTCAGTTGCATTATTTGGATTTTTAATAGAGAGGATCAATATCTTAACATTACGGGGTACCACCAGTACCAGGGTAGAGAAAATGCTTTCAGAAAATCGTTTCTATAAACACACCTCAACAATTTGTAGGAGCATAGCGTTCTCCACTCATTTAGATTGAACCTGTGCCCATTTTGCTTGTATTCATTACTGCTCAGCGGTATGTGTTTAATGCGTTACAACAGTCTATCAGTAAAAACTAAAATAACTTTGCCGCATGCTACCTACACACTGCAGTCGTGGAAGAGGACGCTAAATTCGGCACTAAACAATTCATCTTGGGATGTGCCAGGCCCTCCACTTGCGACCGTCAGTAATATCATCAAGGAAGCTCGTATGCATTCTTGGTCTGCACATGGCTTGTGGTGGCAAGCTCATAAAGAAATCAATCCATAGTAGGTTTCATAGATGTATGGTATAAATGAACGACCCTGGAAGGATAGAAGTTAGATATCTTTCCAACTACGTCACCTGTGCCTGAAGTCACCTCACCCTTCTATTAGGTTGTAACGAAATAAATGGCACTGAACCACTGTAAATTTAAACAGTTAATATCTCGGCTTGTAGGCAAGTTTATTAATCGAAATAAAAACCTTCTGATTCTACTCATCTTTGCCAACGTGACA
The DNA here is from genome assembly GCA_947359475.1 of Heligmosomoides polygyrus bakeri. NCBI lineage: Eukaryota > Metazoa > Nematoda > Chromadorea > Rhabditida > Heligmosomidae > Heligmosomoides > Heligmosomoides polygyrus. The sequence goes on from OX375868.1 coordinate 41,361,983, forward strand.
CAAGCTTTTTTATCCCAGTAGCATAAAAATCAGAAGTTCTGGAATTGACGAAATCTTCGAAGGCACCTTCGGCATCCTGTTGGTATTTGAATATTTTCCCTACCAAGAAGTCGCCAAGATGCTTGAAGAAATGGTAGTCTGTTGGGGAGAGGTCGGGAGAAAACGGAGGATATGGTAGAGTTTCAATGCTCAGCTCATTCAATTTCTGCAACGTCATTCTGCAGGTGCTACATGGGGGCGAGCATTGTGGTGCAGAAGGAGAACTCGCCTTCGGTTTACCAAGGCCGGCCGGATATCCTTCAACTTTTTCATCATTTCTTCAATTTTAGTGCAGTACTTCTCTGCCGTGATGGATTCACCGGGAGGGAGGAAGCTGTGGTGAATAATTCCCAGCGAACACCACCATACTGTCACCATCACTTTCTTCTGGTGCAATTCCGGCTTCGCAAAAACCTTGGGGCTCTCATCGCTGTCCACCCACTGTGCCGATCGTCGCCTGTTGTCGTACATTATCCATTTCTCGTCACAGGTAACGATGCGATCAAGGAATGGGTCCGTTTCGTTCCGTAGAAGCAGTGCGGACGAGATATCATATCGTCGGTTTCTTTGCTCCTCAGACAGCTCGTGAGGCACCCATCTTTCCAGCTTTTTGGTCTTTCCAATTTCCTTCAGATGCCGGGCAGCTGTGTTGTGACTGACGCCAAGAACCTTCGCTATCTCCCTGGTACCTTTGTGTGGATCCTCCTCTACCACATCTCTCAGCTTGTCCTCATCAACATCACTATGCCTCCCACGACCTTCATGTCCTTCCAAGCTCTCATCTCCATTCCGGAACTTCTGATACCAACGATACGCTGTCCGAATTGTGGAACATCCTTGACCGAATGCGGCGTTGATCTTCTCGTCCGCCTCCTTAGCGGTAGTGCCCAGCTTGAATTCATACAAGTAAATGCCTCGGATTACCGTTTAGTCCATGTGCAAAAAAGTCAATGAAACTCTAAAGTTTTCCCACTTTTACATAGAAAATTTGGTACTCACCGGTAGAGCAAAGTTTGCGCTTCTAAATGATATGTCACATGTTACGGTTTGTTCTTGATCAAACGCGTAAAGACGCGCCAAAAAATGGCGCGAGCCAGTGCCATTTAATTCGTTACAACCTAATAGATTTAAATGCCCTCTATTGTTGCTGGCGGTCACTCCTCTGATTGCGAAGCTTCTACACAGCTATCCAATTCCACGTCTAAACCCTGGTATCAGTTAATTTGTTGTTTATTATCCGGCCCAAAATTGCCGGAATACTGTTTCCAGCACAAGCGGATAGGCCAAAACCCCCGGAAACCGTCTAACGGATAACGGATAACGGTTAATCTGCTCATCCTTGGTACCGACCACCCAACAATTATCAATCGAGTTCACCGATGTTTGATTGGAAGTGATGGTTTGAAGCTGGAATCACACGAATACGACGATCGGTGAAGAAGCCATATCAGTGGATAGACTAGACGTATGGGCGAAGCCCCAGCCAGTACCCAATAAGCCACACGCCCAGATGATCGCTGGTGGAACATAACCAATAGAGCTCGTACGCTTAATTACGAAACATCATTTATTTATTTAATATGTTTATTCAAACATTAGATCGCACTTTGGTGAGATTCAACTATAAGCCAACTAATATTTAGACGCTTCGTAGGACACAAAGTTCGCATTCCGAATGCCTCTATTCCGTTGATGTGGAACGCACACCGATCCCAAAAGCACCCTTACTAACAGTTCAAGAAGCATCAGCTATTACTAACGATTCACCCACCTTTCGACCATTTGCCCACGTTTGGCTACACTGCAGAATCCTTCACTCAAATAAACTCCTTAGAGATCTCAGGTTGTGGAGAGAATAAACTCATGCCTTTATCCACTACCCTTTTAATTATCGCAATTCGTGGGCTACAGGAGTTCTAAAATAAGTTTTTCTTTTCACTATGCCTAGTTCGTTTAGCATGTTGAAGGTCCAGCTTCTGGGTTGATCCAAAGTACAATGCACGATTGATTGAATGTTTTTGAGCGTTTTCATTTGTGCTGATATTTTTTTGCTGTAAGTTTTGCAAAACTTGCACTCTCTAGGTGGACTCTTACAGCACAACATTCTTCTGTACTGACATAACTGTTTCGGAAAACTACATGTTTTAATGATGAATTCAGGTCAGACAGTGATAACAGCGAATTGTTTGTTACAGCTCCTCCGTGGACGGTATTTACGAAGTCCATAGATCTTCCTGTTTCACAGAATGGTCCCCTTTATCCCAAAACGTCCTGTGCTTGGTGCAGACGACAGCGGAGAATAAAATAAGCAGCCACGGACCGCTGACCAAATTTTTATCGAATCGAATTTTTCAGCATTTTTGTCTTTGCCAACCAAGTAACGTAGACTTCAGTTTGAAAAGGGAATTTCTTGTTATGTATTAAAGTGGTCCACTTTGTCTTTATCCTTTCCTAATTCCTCCATATAGAATTCGCCTCTGTTTGTCACTCTTTTAACGACTTTAAAGCAATTGACCACTCTGTGATTTTATTCTTGAAGCACCCGGTCATACTACACAGCACATTTGGTTGGGGTTCGATTGTGTTGTGGGTTTCTCAACTTCTTCTTGTACCTGTAAAGCACATTTTGAGTTGGTGAACGGCATTATAGTAAATTCGCAAATTAGACGCAAAAGTCTACAGACATAATCGAAATTTCTTGATAGAGCTAGACCTTCACCTTCAGATATATACCTTTTTCGGAAATCTTTAAAAAAAACTTCATAGACTAGACTGCATGTAAAGTACTTGTTTTTGGAGTAACCTCGTTATATAATAACTGACGAAGAGTGGTCATCAACTTCTCTTTTTTATTCAATTTTGTTGCCCTCATGTGCATATGCTCATTGCTTCACGTTTATACTGCCTGTGCTTCTCCTAAAGAAAACTGTCAAGAGATCCCTCGAAGAAGACGAAAATGTTGAGCGAAATCGCTGACATGCACGGCATGAAATCAATAAAAGCGAAGCAATGACAGTGCCACTAGCCACGCTCTATCAATTAGGTGGGGCTCAACGTAGCCATCACCTAGTACTACAATCATTTCCTGACGTTGCACGAAAAATCCATCCAACTTTCCGGAAAACTTACGGAGAAGAGGGGGAGCCTTCTCCTTCCCTTGTTTCGTTTCTTATGCTTGTTCTCTCGCATTATTGGGGTTTCGTAGCGTTCTCTCCGCATTTTTTGTGCCTTTTCAACCCGACTTATGAAACAAATACCACAAACAAAGCTGTGAGAACTGAATGGTAAATATCAAGAACTATTATGTAACAATGAAACGCGAGAATGGCCCTAGGAAGTCAGAAAACTCAAAAGTACGGTAGAGAAGAGCGGGCACGCATGCAAATAATTTGGTCAAGGAGCATGAAAAATGCAATTATCGAAGTACGAGGACGATATCGATCGGCCTATTTCCACTTATTCAAATAAGTAGAATGTTTCCTCGATATCGCAACGATACAGCGAAAGCTCATCCCAAAAAATCGTCCAAATTCCTTTACATGAAGAGGAAATAAAAATTTCAAAACTGGTGCGCAAGATGTCGTTAATGCAATTTAACGAAACTTTTCGTCTTTAAATTTCGTTAAAGCTTTTTAACGAAAAACGCCGATAAATCCGGTAAATCGGTAAAACGTTAATCGTTAAACGCACACCCTGGTCTCAACAACCGCCGGTACTAGCTGGTCCTGTCACGCTAGTCCGTTCAGCTGAAGGAGCCCCACGGGTCTTATCAGAAAGTGTTTTCAGCAGGTCATTCTAGGAAGAGTGCTGATGCGTTCCGTATGTTCCGGAAATGGGCAAGGTCGCCTTGACGTCCTGACCTCATGAGATACTTATTGACGGAGAGTGCTATCCCCGTGTCGCCCTTGATGCCGATAATTGAGGTCCGTTCGACAATAGATGTAGGTAGAGGAGACTTGGGGTGAAAAAACACCTAGTCCTCCTCCCAAATCGGTAGGAAACAGCACTTTCTTAGAACTGCTACTTGAATGAGCGCCTACTTCTTTTTACCTTCCCTTTTTTGGAAATGCGCCACACCTTCCCTCCCTTGTCTAGTGAATATGAACCACGTGGTCTTGAATCAGAGCAAACACCCACGTGGAGCGAATTCCGCCAGCTCCCTAGAAACAGTATCGAGCCAAGAACAAACCTCTAACTGGCAAGGTTCCGCCTGGTTGACTTTGTTGAGGGAAGTAAGAGATCTGTACGCTTTAAGAGAGCATCCCTGGGCGGATCCGTATAGAGATGTGGGTCGCTTTGGCGACATTCTGAAGTGCTACAAAGCGTTAGGTACAGGGCTGACCTGTAGACCGCGAAAACATGACGCTTACAAAATGAATGTAGGGAAGGTCAACAGTGAGCTCGTGATGCACGAAGAACTGGCATGACATGACAGGACTACGAAAGCAGATGACAAATCGTTAGCTGAAGAAAAACTCAAAAAAGCTGAAAATGATTGCTACGCTTCCTTGAGACCTTTGGCGCAGTGCACAACTGGTGCAGCTTAGCATGGAATAACTGATTATGGGATCGACCCCGCACTCAGGTCGTACAGGGCCCTTAGGATGATCTGAATACAGGAACCAGACTATGTGGTCAAGGGGACTAAAAGTTATCATGCGAAGACAGTGTGCATACCATGAGTCAAAAAAAATGAGTGACGCACATTCCTTCACATCTAGGCTGACTCAAACCGCTTACTCCGATACATCACAGAGAGAAAGAGAGAAAGAGAAAGAATGAATGAATGAAATAAAATTTAATATGAGAGACGAGCTACTTGTGCACATTCAAGCCCACAACAATGCACATACCAGGGCCGCATTCGGAAAGCCACAAACAGTTGAGTTCGAAAAGCTTAAAAGTGAGTACAAAATTGAACATGGTCATGAGAATGGTCTAATGATATAATAATAATAATAATAATAATAATAATAATAATAATTTGTGCAGAAACTTGTCGTACCATTGTATTGTAAGGCAAACAATGACATTAAAATGCCGCTGAACTGTCTGAAGCTTCAAATAACCGGACTAAATGAGTCGTACTGAAGAGGGGTGTGTTAGGTTTCTTTTATTGGACTTGCTATAACAGTTGTTTTACATGCTATCCTTTGTCCTGCAACACCCGCCTGAACTTCGCCAACGTCACCGGACCAAGATGACTGCTCTCCGACGCCCTGACGGCACAGCCATCTCTTCCAGAAGGGCCATGGGGAAGGTCCTCCACGACTTCTACTCCGATCTCTTCGCTAGCCAAGTTCACCTGCTCCATGCAATCTTCCGAAGGATGGGTGCGTTGTCCCCTCTGTTCTCCTTTCCGAGATCCGACACGCCATCTCGTCGACGAAGAAAGTACAGCACCCGTTCCCGACAGGATGGACCCGAACATCTGAAAAACCTTCCGCAAGAGCTCACCAACACCGTGGTCCAGCTCTTCACACGGTATCTGTCGTGGTACAAAGTTCCATCTAGTCAAAAACCAGCAAGACCGTCTTGCTGCACAAGGAGGTAGACGTGCACAACATTGGCAACTATCGCCCAATCTGCCTGCTGTCCGTATTCTACAAGCTGGACCAGTCGCCTAAAGCACTAACACTGGGCAAGGAGCAGTAGCGCCCTGTGAAGGCTCTAAAAGAAAGATCTGGCTCTTCGTGCCACCCTATTCAGACAGTGAGGACAGATCGTTGGGCCACCATGGCACGCAACGGGGACGAAAGAAGGCGTTGCTGGCGCCCGTTCGAGGAACACGGCAATCAAGGAAACGTCAAATGAGGAGGTGTTCAAGAAGCCAATTCAAGGAAAGTTATGTCATATACCCGATAAGTTGCTCTAGGAGTATTGCGTCATGGACGAGAAGACGTGAAGATGCCTCGAACCTATTCAAATCGAAGGGAACTCAGTGCTGGGTGTGCATGAGGGCATGAGGGCAAAGTAAATACTAAGGCTCAAGAATATACCACAACGCGGAGGCCTCTTTCGCCGGAATGGCCGGCTTGTAGACCTCACATCACCTGCTCTGCCGATTATTTCGCCCGCAATTTCACGTTTCGGAGCCGAGGCGTCATTAGTCAGGGCGAAGCGCGCTACCGAACAGATCGACAATCCTATCCCACATTTTCCTTCGCTCTGTGCAGAAGGAAAGGAGAACACTAGAGAGAGTTTCTGATAACAACTCAACAGAACGAACAGTACAGTGAGTACAATAATTCCATGAGAGATTTGGAATGGCGTTGGTCCATCTCCTTCGTGAAATTCGTCCGTGATATCGCAGAGGTTACTGAAGCACCAAAATGTGCATTTGGTGCACATGGCACGGACAATGATTAGCGTCAACGATAAAAAGGTTAGTAGTGTTCCTTGTCACTCTAGGTCGTGTCTTGTGGCAGCTAACCGGCTTGAAAGTTCTCTTGGGGCGATTGTGAACTGAACCGAATGGTGTCGATGCGCTCGAGCTCGTTGCCACCTGCCATTACGTCACCTGCCCTCAAAGCAAGAGCAACACAGTAAGGTCTCGGAGATTCAGACTTCAATGGGGGGCACTTCACATGCTGTGTTCTACACCAATTCTGGTGAAGTCGAAGGTAGAGAGTGCTAAGCGGTCCTGAGCTCCTATCATTAAATGGACTCATGCATGTTTCAAGGTGACCGTGAGGGCCAGCTTTGTGTGGAAGCAGGATATCACTTTTAGCCTAGTTCCACTGTAGGGAGACTGCGTCACATGTTCCCACAGCTGGGAAATTCCTGTAAACCTTTATACAGAGGCAGTTTCACCAACGATTGTTTCCAGCATCATGCTGAAGTCGTTATAATAGATGACCAATTTTAGGCTTCTATCGGTCACGGGCGTTCAGAATTTAAAGCATCGCCAGGCTACAGTGAGGGACTGTGGATTCACCGAATCAGTTAAGACGAGCAAAAACATCAAGGAGGCATAACTGAACATCATTCACCATACAGAAAATCTCTACCACTAAAAACGAAGAATGAAAAAGCAACCCGGCTCGAGTTGTAAAAAATGCAAAGAGACATTGCGCAGAAGAATGGGCTTCGAAGTGCTGTACTTATTCGCTTGACAAATAGAATTCGCATCTCTACCGTAAGAAGATTAGCGGTGATTCGCAGGAGTAGGAGGAACACCGGCTGAATTCGAGGACGCCTTACTAACAGGACTAGTGTTGTGCAAGGAGCAAGTAAACCGGAAACTCTGGGAGTTCTGGCTGGCACAAATAAATAGTAAATCAAAGCGCTCCAAGCTCGGGATGGGAGGCGAAAAGTATAGTGAGGGAGTTATTTGCACAGTCAAATGCTTCTCATCGTCCTCATTTGTCATCAGTTTTTCATTGGAGGTCGTCATCATCGCTATTCTTTTTTGTTCTACCATTACAAGGCTGTCAGATATTTTATTGTACATGATGCTATAATTTTTTTTGTTTTCTCACTAACAGTCTGATACCAGGAACTGATCAATGTAGCTCTAATGGTGCTCTAAAGGAGAAAAAGGAAAACTAACGTTCTCAAATGCATGAAAAAACTTATCAAATGAGGTTGAGGAGGAAATGTTTCCCTGGGTAATTGTTTTCCAGAGGAATTCACTCCTTGAGAACCCTTTTTCGACCGAGATAATAAAGGAGGAACTTTCTGAACGGTTCCGTGAGAGCCAGGGGCCTAATCAGCCTCAGCAGGGGAACTGTGTTTGTGCCGATCAGGTACAAGAAAGAGGACCCTCGTAGAAATATGAAGCATCTTCGGGTAAGATTGTTCCTCCCAGCATCTGCAGACAGCGGTGTTCTCTACTCCGCTGCAGTCATCAGAAAAAGGGAACAGCGATCCGTCTGGTGAACAGAGAGTGAAGCATACAAAAACCGACGTCGGCTGAAGTGAGAAGACTGGCTGTTGAGGACGTCAGATCGATCGATGAGCACCTCTTCGGAGGCGGGAGTTTAGAACAATGGAGGGGTCAGATGAGCACGACGACATTTGCATAGGGATCGCCATCGATGACGACGACGATGATGAGCTGGCGAGAAGGTGGGTCGACGCCGACATTGTGGCGTGCAGAACCGATACTACTACTGCAGTTCACCACGTTATATTCGGCCATTTTCCTAGCCATTGTGAGACGGCTTATCTGCGGAGGCGTCGCAAGGTGTTTGTTTGACAACCACCTCAAAGGTCACTAAAATAACGCAAACAGCGGCTGGAGGCTAACAGTTTGCCAAACGCCGAATGCTGGATGTATCGTGCTGGGCGACATCGCTTGACGGTTCGGTGGGATGATCTAAAAAGTTGCCTTTAGCGCTTCATTCTGGCGAGCGGCGCGCTGAAGGTTCCGCAGCAAAATAAAAAGGATCCAGACGTTTAGAGCAAGTTCTAAGTTCTAGAGGGTAATAAAGTCGCTAGCATTGGGTGCCACATCAGTTCTTCTTGCAACTATTAGGGACGAGCTTTTGGTTATTGCTGCTCTTCTGATCGTGAGTCTTCAGTATGCACCTTAAGCAATAGATCTACTGTTTAGGAGGATAGCGGCATGTATCGTAGTGGGAGGGGCACTTCACTCTCTATGCTTGGCATTGGGCAAAATGAAAAGTAAATTAATTCTGAGCTGAGCTGTACTACGAGAGAGCTTTTTTATTTTCCGATCCGAGAGAGGCGGTTTGTGTTTGTTTCGCTAGCGGCGCCATACCTAGGGAATTGATGAAACGCTATACTCACTTGTTTTTGTGGCGCAGTGTGTTTTGCTGCCGCGAAATCTATTCCAAGGGGTACTAGGATAGATTCGGATATTGAACGTCTCGTAGCCATCCTACAAGAGCACTGAAGGAGAAGGTCTTAATGAAACAGCGCTGGAGTTAAAGTAGCCTGTTCAGCTGGGCACAGCAGGGCACGAAGGCCCACGTTTTCACTGCACTCAACATCTGAAAAACCTCGAGAAAAGTGGCCTCGTCGGTCGCTCATAGCGCGGTTTCAAGGGCGGTCGCTGGGCGTGGGAATGTCGTCACTCGCGGTGTCCTTGGGCAGTTTTCCCACTGGGGCGCTGGAATGCGGAAACACAGGTCCGACCCCAATTTCTCCTGGATGCTGCCCGCGGAGCTGTTCGCACCCACTACGCCCAACAAAGCGCTGAATTTCCCACGTGCATTTCCCCAACAGGGAATTGCAGCGAGTACGCGCAACAGTTTTAATTCCATTCACCGCTGAGCACTACTATGAGGTCCTCTCTCCAAATCTCAGCACTGCTGTACAAGGAATGGCGGAATTGACAATCCTTCAACCCACTCTAACATTGAAGTTCCAAGCGGTTGCTACTTGCTAGGCAAAAATCTCAGGCTTACGTCTAGGCAGCAACAATGAATACAACTACAAGGATCTTCTCTCTTTAAATAGTAAAAAAACTATGTTCCATTTTTGCAAAGTCCTTGAACTTAGTGGCTTGAAACTTCACTATGGAACGCTCAGCACATCGGCATGCGGGACATGCTTTAAATGCGCGGGTTCAGGTATTCAATTCCTGCATTTTCGAATATTCAACGTTTCGAAGGTAAGGTGAGGAAGGTATTGTTTTGTGCGACTGTGAGATTCCATAGAGGTGTTTCAAGGTACTTACTGAATAGGTTAATGTACCTTAATAGTACGGAACACACCTCGCTACTATTGCTTATCCCGATATACGGGTGAGTGTTGATGGGTCCCGCGAGGTGTGGATGTTGCGCACGATCAAACAGCGGCTGTGGTGTAATGGCGTGGAGCATTCAGCACGAGGCACGGGTTCGAGTCCCTAGCGCCTGGCTTTGATCGCAACAAAACATCGTTGTAGCAGCCTATATCTCTTGCTACAATTTGAATAGTGAAGATCCTCGCAGTGGTATCGGTTTCCTTCGTTCAGACGTACGCCTGGGACCCTTCCCTGAAGTTATAAGCTGATCCGAAGAAATTTGTTTCGATCGAAACTCCAAGGCCCCTTCTTACCAGACAAGATGCTAGCCCAATACACCACTGACACTACTTTTGAACAAAAAGATAAAAGGGTAAAAATTGACGCTAAACGGTCCATTTACGAGGTGCGTCACGCACTTTGCTTCAATGGGACGTCGTGGACACAATTTAAATGCCGTTTAGCCTATACAGTAAATTGCGTTGGCCAGCAGCTGGACAATTCTGTGTTTTTCTTTCCAAGGCAAATCAAGGTACCCATTCACTGACCCCGAGGGGTGGAAGGCTTGGTTGGCGTGAGCAAAACCTGAGACAGGAACCTCGAATCGAGGAACGCGCGACAGCAGGCTCCTCAGACTGCGCTTGTCGATCCTAAGAAACCCCAAAGGATCATTCGTTATCATTCGAAGAAGATCGGCGTTTTTGCTTTACCTACGCTGCGCCAAATATGTTTCAACAATAAAGGTGTCAAAAGCGTTACTAGTAGCCAACAAAACCTTCACTTGCTTTGGGCACGCATTGTTACCCAGGTTAATTTGTAGAGTCTAACGCCTTCTTTTTTCGAACACGTTCTTAAATAAAGAATGAGAACCGGACCAAACAAACTCCTCTTTGGACCTTGCTGAGTGACCGAAAGACAATGGATGTACACACTGGCAGAAGTGTATTGAGCTAGAAAAAGGTTAATTGCTACGGCTGAGCGTCAGTTGTGTAAACCACTCACTGGACATTTATTTCGATACGACCCGGTCGCATCACTTCATATGCTCTGACCAAGCTAAAAAGCTGCTCTAGAACAAGTTTGCTCTATTTTAAAAGAAACAACAAAGCTCTTTGTGAAGACGGCAGAAGAAATTGCGGAAACTGTAGGAATGGGGATATTAGCTTTACACATTTTATTGTGCTTATGACTCCTGGGTTCTATACAGTTTCCGTGCTAATTTCTTTGAGAGGAAAAGGCAATCGCACTAGTGTTATCTTTTAGAACTTATCCGCTTAATCATACCATTACATTTATTTATTTATTTATTTACTTTTATTACGTCGCAAAAGGCAGACGCGAGATAGAAGTAGGACAGTACGAAAAAATAAACAACAAACTTCAGAAAAATGCACAATCAAACAAGAATTGGTTGTGGTCGATCTCCATGACTAGAGTCCGTCAAACTTAAGCAACATTTTTGATGTTGCTTAAGTTTTTTTTGCTCTCATACTCGGTGAATGGTGAACACTGCTGAAGGGTGAGCACATCGAGCCAACCAGCACATTGTGCATCTCCTACAACTTATCAGCTGACTCAAGATCAGAGCGGCGCATTTTATGGTGAAACAAAATCTATGGAGAGGTCACAAAATAAAGAGCTCAATTTTTCCGCACAGGCAGTTCTAGGTAGAAGATATTGCTGCTGAGCCTCACAGGGACGCTGCACGCGCTACGCTCTCATACTCGGTGAATGGTGAACACTGCTGAGGGGTGAGCACATCGAACCAACCAGCAATCACTGTCGCCATTATAAGATATTGTAAAAATAAGATTAGGAATAAAATACTACGAATCTACAAAACGGAGCCGTGGCATCGAAAGAATCGCTGACCGTTGGATGCAGCCGAAGTCAAAGCCAAACCAACCGAGCCAAATATGTATACATTGAAATTGCCTCCATGATATCACGGGGAGTAGAATGCGTAGCGCATCCGAAACGGGGACTGAGCGAAGCCGTTCTTTGGCCTTCTATCTCTCTGTGAAACAAAGGCACGTCTGCGACTGATGACAGTTTCTTAACAGTCTACACGAAAAGCGGCATTTATTGGATGCATAGGAATAGGATAGCGGATACTTAGGGGCAGCAGACGGATGAAGACGCCCAATATCTCGAGGACTGATCTGGAGGGATAGAGAGCCACAAGGAAACGGCGTCGACGTCAGGCATTACTCGGGCGCCTGGCAGAATGCCTCGAGCGAACGAGGAGGCATGGAACGCCTTTGCCGAGACCGCGCGCAACTGCTGCCCAGTGTTTATTGCCGGCAATAAACAAACGTTTTCTGTGTGACTGATTTGTTTAATTTCACTGCCAGATCAGAAGTATCGCTGCCGAGCGTCAATGCGCAAACGCAACAAGCCTCGGCCGAAAATGATAGAGGAAGTTTCACAAAGCTTCTGGTCAATCGGGGGGTTTGCAGAGATTAGGGACACTCAAATTTAATTCCAAACTCAGCGAACAGGCGTTCCAAAAGGTGCCGCATCTTCGAAATATCGATAGCCTTGAGATAGAAACTATTTTAAGGTTTTCGAAGAAACGGGCGCATGATGTTCAACTAAAAAGTCATGATGACAACAAGCAGTGTGACTTGACCCAGCGGAAGGTTACAAAATGTGACTGCTCCGCTGCAAAAAAAAGAAAAAGTAAAAAATAGAGAATAAAAACTAAATAAAACAAATAAAAAGTAGTATTTTTGTTTCAGTGCTCTCTAACAGCTTCCTAAAGCAGAGCTTAACACGTATGGTGCACAACTGGTGGACGGTTGAGGAGAAGAGTAACGCTATTGAGCAACGTTGGCTGATTGCGGATCCGACCTAGCGAATGACATAGATCACTCGAGCTCAGACTCCATCGGTGAGACTAAAGGTTTCCCCGCTGCGAAGAGGTCTGAGACTCACGCGGCCCCCTAGTATACGGCGTTTAAGCATCACCTGAACGCAGTCGCAGTCTTAAAGATAGGCTTAGCTCCGAGGTGCGGAACTCACCATCAGAGGAACCATCCTCATCGCGATTCAACCAGATTCATGTCTGAAAACTGTAGAGGATGCGCCTAATAACGGCGCCAAGACGGAGAGGTGAAGATAGCAAAGATAGCGAATAGTGGTCCGCAGAGTGTCGTTGTCTACGGCCTCTTCCGCACCTTGTAAGGCGCCGCTCCCTGTACTAGGGGCAGCTGCTGAGCTGCTTGGGACGGCGGACAGGGGACTCTCTTAAAGAACATGGTGAACACCGGTCTGACTCCACCGCTCTTTTTCCTTCCCAATAAATCTGAACCACTGTTGTGTGTCATTGCGTTTAAGGGCCACCATACCCAAGTCTTCTGCGCCCGCGCTGGTCAAAAATATTATTTAAAATGAGCATGTGGTTCAAAATTTCTATGTTCAAATCAAAACAGCGCAAAATTTCTGTTGCATAGGGGAACCTTCTCAGGCATGAAATCTGTCACTTACGATTATGCTCAGCGCTGCATATAGCTGTTTCTAACCTAAAAATGTAAACCTGTAGACCATTCTGATTATCATTGTGGAGACTAGTTAAACATTCTTCATCATTCTTGTAGTGCTGTGAGGAACAGCGTTCTGTTGCTGTTCAAGTCCCAGAGATCATGAAGGCTACCACGTATCAGGCGCTGCTGGAGCGTACTAGATACATTCGTGGCGGCACTAGGCAAAGTGTGCCTGCTCTAGTTAGTAATGACGGTCTGTGCCTCTCTTCTCCATCCGGAAATCCATGGTGCTCGCTCAGAGGTCTCAGAAGGTGTATGATAAAAATGACCTCTTAGCCAGCAGCAAGGGCAGTTTCAGCAACAAGTAGCGCTGATAAATTATCTGAGTTTTCTGAGATGAGACCTTCTTTATGTTTCCTTAAAGAAGATGTCTCTAAGATTATATTAGAATGGCGAAACACTTCTTTCACATCAAAAGGCCACGTTCCACTTTTTCGTTTAAAACCTTACAGAATACATAGGATACCATTTGGAGCACATTTTTACCGGAGTTATATGAAAGCAGAGGTCCCCTCTAAAAGCATGCATTCCTTACCCTTACCCCTAAGAAAGCCCATCTTATGAACTACAACTACAGACCAGTGGGTATATCGTAGTCTATACTTGCAAGGGTTTACGAGAAAATTGTTGGCAAGCAGAAACATCTCGAAGAAAAGAAAACTATTTCTGATTAACAGTTCGGCTTTTTGAAGGGAAGATCAGTAGAGCCTGCTCCATTTACATCGTTAAATGATTGAATCAAAGCTATTGTGGGAAAGAATTGCATAAGTGTGATCTATTTCGACTTTCAAAGGCCTCTAATAAAGTTCCATCAACGAAGCAGCTGCAAAAATCAAAAATGGTCGGGATGCAGCATTCGATAGTGAACTGGTTACATGAGTTTCTCTCGGAAGGGACCTACCAAGGTAGCTGGAGACTCTTCAGCGGTCTTTAGGGCTTTTAGCTGAGTGCCACAGGAAGGAGTTCTATTATTTCCTCTGCTGTTTCTGATGTATCCCTATGAACTGCCAGAGTCTGTCTCACGATTTGAAGTTGTTTGTAAAGTGCACGCCAACGATATTAAAATCTACAAAACCATTAAAAGTTCATATGATTTTGTTTTCAAATCAGGAAGCAGTGGGCTACATAGATTTCTGGACTGATAAGTGGAATCTGCCTCTGAAAACAGAAGAAGTCGAAATGCTTTGTGATTGAAGCCATTGCACTGTCGAGAGTCCGTCTTGCAAGTTGAGAGAGGTGTCACACCACTACCGGCTGACGTCCGTGATCTTGGCTTCTTAATTCTAACGACCTGAGTTTTGATTCACATTATAAAACACCGGTCAAAAAGGCTAACTACCGCATTGACAACCTATTTCGAGTGCTGAAGCGCAGAGATCCTCAGATCACTCTGTGGGCTTATAAGCCATACATATGTTGGACCCATGGCGGAGTGTGGAACAACAGTTTTCAATCGTTCGAAGAAAAAAATACGTTCTCCTTATAGAAAGTGTTCAAAATAGTTTCACCCGTAAGTTGATTTCAAGTTACTTCGGGATCAACTACCATCAGATACCAATTGGTGGTGAGAGAGCTGAAATATTAGAGTGACCAAGCATTTTCAATGGGAGGAAAAGATTTGACCTCCTCGTGATGTTTAAAGGACTCACAGGTGGGGTTTCTGTAAGCCCAGTCAACTCTTCGACTCTATACTGACAGGGAACATAAGAGGAAAGCTCAGACTTTATGTTTCAGTAGCAAAACCGCGAGCCCGAACAAATTCTCTTCACCTACGGAAATTTGAGGGAGTTCGACCATGTTCTGAATGCAAATCGGAGTGCCTTGGTCCATCTTTGGATGGCTTCAAGAAATTTCTTCAACGTGTCCAATGATTGCCTTCAATTGCACTTTTTTATTGGTTGAGTTCGTTGGTGTTTTACTCTTATATTTCGTGTTCACGTATGGTGCCGGTCCAGGTCATGAATGAGTAAATAATGAATAAAGGCTTCGCAAATAAAAATAAATAAAAACGCGGAACGAGTTCTAGCAATTTACATCCACTGCTGATTCGAAAGAAGACAGAATCAAAGGAAACGCGAACATACGAGGGCATGCTCCTTCCTTTATCAATAGAGTGGAAGGGCGGCCTCGGCTGGAGAGCAGGAGGAGTCGAGGCGCTCTGCGGAAGCGGGCACATGTGAGCCGGGAGGAATTTATGTTTTGTCCAACCGTTGGCGTTGAAAAGCGCCTGTTGTGTTATGCGATAGGCATTTTGATACATCGCCGACTGACCAGCCGTGACGCGAGATCCAGCTCCGGCCCGACGGCCACCGATTCCACTACAGCTGCCGCGCAACGGGAGCCCGATTCGGGGCGGCTCGAAACGCCAATTCGGCTTAAAACCGCATAGTGCTTTTAGACCTGAAGCCGATCACTTTCACTCACGACGGAACAGCTACTTTTTGCTACGTCTTCACAGATGTAAAACACGAAACCTTGAAGGAAGGGTTCATTTGAACTGCTCGCGTTGCTTCAAAATGTATTATAACCTGCACGCTTTTATATCGTTACTTACCGGCACGTTACTTTAGTCGCTTGCTCGCTTACGACAGGGTGATCAAGCCCGCCTTGGAATAGATTTCGCGGTAGCAAAACACTGCGCCACAAAGGCAACTGATCGTGAGTATAGCTTTTCATCAATTTACGCTTGTCCAATTTCTATGTACCCCTTTTGTTGGCAGTTGTTGAAATTCATTCGTTCATTAGTCTTGGAATCCGACAGAGAGAGAGTTGCCAAAATGCCGATTATTCCACATAAACTGAACGTGTTCTGAATAGACACAGGCCGAAACAATATGTACGGCCTTAACACGCTGACGGCAATGTCGCTCAATGGTGCGTGACGCTATATCATTTTAACAGGAATGATATCCGATCCATCCAAACTTCGTCCAGAGAGGTTATTTAGGACACCGAGCACGGTACCGATGTCCTTTTGGACGATTACGGCCGGTTTCCTCCTTAATCGATAGTCGTGTCAGGACCATCGACTTTTCAATTCAGCTACCCAGTAAGTGAACACCTTGTTCGAAATTTTATGAACATTTTATTTTTTGATGAAAAATAATGGATTAAAACTTGTATCTAAGAGTAGGAAGGCCGCCATTTTTTAGTGCAAAAAAACGAGATTGCGCCACGCCCTCTTTCAGGAGCTCGCGATTTTGATTCGATAGATAGTAGAATTTCTGTTCGCATGGAGTTTGACACCCGTTAATGATACAACAAGCGCTGTAAAGAACACAATATCCTCACCTTGATGGTTAATGTAGGTGGCACTCACACTACCAATCGAATAAAAGTTGCGCCGAAATTTTTGGGGGCATGGCGCGACCTGGTCTTTTAATGCGATGTATGCTTGCTCGTTTGCTGTGCATTAATGCAAATTTTAATTCACTATTTTTTCTTCAAATAAAAAAATAATAAATAAAATAAAATTACAGAATTATGGGGGCGGTAACCGGCCGTAACTGTTGAGACGAACATTAGCATCATGTCTGGCATCCCAAATTTACCCTCAGACGAAGTTTGGGTCACGGTATGTCGTGTCACATTTGTGCGGCGTGCTTCGTCGCACGGGCCAGACACGAGAAAATCGCTTTCGTCGTCAACGTGTTAACCCATTCTTAGATGGCGAGAAACAATCTGTAGAAATCCAGTCGCCAGTCAGTCGGCGAGATGGCCAGCCATACTGACTGACTAGGGCTTCACACCAGAAGTCCACAGCGAGCTATTGGTGTATTTATACACTTGTTGCGGAGATGTCATTGCCCAGCATGTCTGCGTGGTTTGCAATTCAAACCGACACCCGAAGAACCCCCTTCAGTCCTCGTGAACTCGCTGATACGGCTCTTTGCAGCTGCCTGTCGGACTGCTGGTTCCGAACCGTGGGAAGCATTCAAGAGCGTCGAGGAAAGTGAAGAACATGAAGAGCTACGGGCTCCGAGGCCTTCCGAGGACCTTAATCAGAGCATGTGGGTGCCCACCAACGCGCTGGCAATGGACCTCTTCGAGAAAGCCCTGATCGAAAAGTATGCCGCTCTTCGGATACCGCAAGCAAGGAGGATCCACTGGTCCACTCTGGCACGCGACATGGCAAAACATTGCTGTTCCCGCTCGAGCAATGGCGGGAAGGCAGGATAAGCAAAGGAGTAGATAGATCGTAACAAAAAAACGACCTCAATTCTGGTTTTCTGACGGCTAGATTAGGCAACCCACTTCTGGAGCGCAGTTCGTCTACTGAAGCATCTCTGCTTTTCCAACATAAAGCTGCCCCCCCTGCTTCAAAGAGACATTCACTGGACCTGCGCATGCCGATCGCAACTGAATGTCTTTCGACGCCAATTTCATCAAATTTTCAGCAATTCTTCGGCTCCAACTTCGGAAAAGCCCGAGCCTGCCAAACTCGGCAGCTGAAACGTTGCAGGGACAGAAATATTTATAAAAGTCTGAACAAGTGGTTTCAGACAGGTGCAGTGACTCTCGAAGCGAAACACCGGTCATACATACAACGTACGCAGGAGAAAAAGACATGATTCCAGTTCCAGAAGCTGCTGCTAAAGATACATCAACTGCTCATTTCCGTAAGGATCCGTTAAAGTCAAGCAATTCTACTAACACATGTGGCAAGTGTACACGACGATCTAGCTCAAGTCCGGCTCCTTCGGATCTTCGCTACCCTCGGAACTGTCTGCCTCGGATGGATTCTAAAAACGAGATGTGCTACACGAATGTGGAGTCGAGCTATGCGACATCGAAGGAACTTACGGGGAGTTGCTGAGCCTGAGAAGAGGACCCGGAAGCGTTTTCAACCGTAGGGGCGAACTGCACGTTATTAGCTGATGAGGGAACGGGAGGGGCAGGTGCGGCAGTGGCTGCCGGCGGGGCAACAGTAGCGGGGCTCGCCGCGCCTTGGGGCAGTGGAGGAACGACGCGCCCTCGAAGCACTCGCATCATGTTCTGCACAGACACCTTCTGTCGTGACGGCGTATTTGACGGATCGCTCGCTACAACAGGTAGGCAGATAAGGCCGTTCGCTGACCAGCGGGATGCTATGCTCACCGTCGTCGGCATGGCTGGCTGTTTTCCGCTTCGCCCTTCCCTCGGGATTGATGCAGATGCACGCCTAAATTGGAATCAGAAGCGAGTCTCCAGTGGAACGACCAGAGACGCTTGCCTGTTGCATGACAGCGCGGAGAATCGCCGCTTCACAACGTTCGATCATGTCGTCACATCCGTCTATGATCCTGAAAGTAGGCAGTGAGTTAATCGAAGCAGATTCGTGGGAGAGCTTAAACAATCCAACGAATCAGAGTTGTTGCATATGCAGGGCTGAGCAAAAAGATGGCGTCAGAGTCTATTGGACCACATACATCAAACAGACAAGCACCACCACACTGTACACCCTCTTCATGACCAGCAAAAAGAATAATACGATAAGTAACATGAACGTAACTAGCACCCCTGTGTTCAGTGCCCTCGAAATTTCACTTAACAACCCTTCTGGTGATGTTTTCGGCGACGCCTGCACTGCTCAAGTTCAATATCTGTTCTTATAGAAGTGCAGGACAAGATTCCACATAGCATTTAAAGTCGCGTGTCTCAGAGTGAGTCACCCTTTTTGGAATCTTTTCACCTTGTGTGGTCTTCCGGGGTATTCTAAATGATGGCATATTATTCTCGTATGTGATATGAGTTCACACCTCAACCACGATTGCTTATAAACAGCATTGGAGAGGGTATTTCGCTGTCTGTCTGCGCTCCAAGGGTTGCTGTTCGACGGATCTTTGAATTTCGCCAGCTCTCTGGAGATGTTAGGCCTAATAGTCCCTGCATATACATAGACTTTTCAGACTCTGAAAAAGGGACATCGCCGAAGTGTCAGTCAGCAAAGCTTGTGCCATCTCACGTTCGAGTTCAGCACTGCATAAAGAAATGCACATCGATCAATGCAGAGATTCAGGCATTTAGATGGTCCAACTTGGCAGCATATCCCACCATATATATATATATATATATATATATATATATATATATATATATATATATATATATATATGTATAAAGGAGGAAGGCACTAGTCACTGTCTGAAGCGCTTCGATACTGTCTGAATCGGTTCGCCTTGAACCCATATCTGAACGTTCGTCGCATCTCCACCGTCCACCATAAGCACCACAACATGGCAGCGTGGCAGTCAGCGGTTTCGAACCGGTGTTGACTACGACGACGCTTGCACTTGCGAGCGACCGGCCGTGTTGACTACGACGACGCTTGCACTACCGGACGACCGTCGGTGTTGATCACAAACGACCAACCCCAATGATGATCTTTCAACACTGCGGCGGCTACAGTGTTGATCACCAAGAAACACACCATGACGAGTTTTCCACACTATCTACGGCTGTTATGAGGTCTTGGACAATTGCCAAATGTCCCTAAATTTGGGTGATTAAGCCGGCTAGCCAGTATAGGACGCCCGAGCCTGCTCTATCGCTACTGCCTCGACGTTGAGTTAGGCAGCAGTATCCCGCTCCTTCTCACCTTTCCACCTCCCATTCCCGTTCAACTGTACACCTCTTCCTTGCAACCATTTTCCGGGCTTCCTTTCGCGCCCAATTGTTATCGAATTTCTCAGCGGTGATATCGCTTCTCTCACAATTAATGGACCTCGAGGGAACTGCGTGCCGATGCGACGAAAGGGCTTCAAATAAGGCGATGTGTTTCTATCAGGCAGTCAACTCTTGGACAATTGCCATTCCCTCGAAATTGGTGGCTAATGAAGTCACCTTCTCCGGAATTCGCCACACCTAGCGGCTCGAAGCACGACGACTGGACAGAAATGTGAGACATTTCTTTAGGCTTGACGAGCTGCAATAGGCTGTGAACACAACGCTAGACGAAGAAGGAGTGCTGAGGACATTCTTCTGTGTGCTATACTGAGATGTGAGTGGGAGCAAGCTAGGAATCAATCTGGAGTAGGCGCAAGTTTCAACGTGCTCGGCACTACGGATGCTTACTTACCCAGCGTCGGCGCCGGCGAAGCCGGCGACCGACGCAGAGTGAGGAAGCATCCGTAGCTAGGTTTGGGCTACATCCCTAGCATGGCCCGCATCCAGCGTTGGCGGAGCCGGCTAGCCCGGCGTGGCCCGCGGTGCGATGCCGGCGAAGCCGGCTAGCCTAGCGTGGCCCGCATCCAGCGTTGGCGGAGCCGGCTAGCCCGGCGTGACCCGCGGTTGCGATGCCGGCGAAGCCGGCTAGCCTAGCGTGGCCCACATTCCAGCGTCGGCGCCGGCGAAGCCGGCGACCGACGCTGGTATGAGAAATAGTGTTAAAATTCTTGCCCTTTAGCTACGATAATGGACGATGAGAAGAGAATGACTAGGAACTATTTGAAAGCGCAATGAAATGGAAATTTGTGGTGCCTATACGGGGCTGCCGAAATGTTCGTCAGCAATTTCGACTACCTAGGTTTGCTTGAGCTAAATTAGCGCTTCGACACCTAAATGGGTAAGGACGTAGTTCCCTTCTTCTTCTTCTTCTTCTTCTTCTTCAGCGTTTGTCCCGCTTCGTGGCGGGGTCCGCTATTCTGGTGTCATGACGCCACCTTTCCCGATCCAGCGCTAGATCGGGGTGGACACCAGCTACTTTCAAGTCCGTATGTAACGTATCAGCCCAGCGCTGCTTCGGGCGCCCTCTAGGCCGCTTTCCTATTACCTCGAAGTTAAGGCCTATCTTGCGGACGCTGTCTTCTTCTCCACGCAGAACGTGGCCATACCATCGTAAGCGAGCTTCGCGCATCTTGTCAGTTATCGGCGCGACACCGAACTTCTGCCGAATAGCATCGTTTCGGATGTGGTCCATGCGCGTGACTCCTGCCGTCCAGCGCAGCATCTTCGTCTCCATGACGCTGAGGCGCGTTTCAACTTCCTTGGTCGCTGGCCAACACTCAGCGCCGTACATTGCTACCGGCCGGACGACTGCTCTGTAGATCTTCGACTTAAAGCGCTCTGGTATCTTCTTGTCGCAGAGCACGCCAGTCAACGAGTGCCACTTGGACCAAGCTGCACTCACGCGTGAATTCACTTCGACCATCAGTTTGCCGTCAGACGCGACTGCTGATCCCAGGTACTTAAAGACCGCAGTGCGTGGAAGCTCGATGCCGTTAACCTTGATGGAGCTGGACTCGGTAACGTCCGTCGTTAAATACTCGGTCTTCTTCACGTTCAATCTGAGTCCAAACCGCTCCAAGCGATCACACCAAGCTTGCAACTCTCGCTCGAGTTCTCCTTTATCTTCGCTAGCGAGCAACACGTCATCGGCATAAAGCAACGTCCAAGGGACGGGCTTCTGAAGATCTCGTGTGATGGCATCCATGACGACAACAAAGAGAAGTGGGGAAAGCGCAGAACCCTGGTGTACTCCGACAGAGATGGGAAACTCCATCGAGGTCCCAGCTGCAGCTTGAACTCGACTCTTTGGACAAGAGTAGAGAATTCGCACCCACTCTATGAGCTCTTCAGGAACTCCATGTTGTCGCAGGGCGTACCATATTACTTCACGCGGTACGCGGTCAAAGGCCTTCTCCAAGTCGAGAAAGGCGATATGCACTGGCTTCTGTTTCTCGCGATGCTTCTCTATCAGGAGGCGGACGGCATGTATGGCATCAACGGTGCCACAGCCAGCCACGAAGCCGCACTGATTGCTGGAAAGCTGGACGATGTCCCGAATTCGTCCATCGACAACTCGCTCAAAGATCTTCATGCTGTGCGAAAGCAAGCGAATCGGACGGTAATTGGAGCAGTCTGCAGGACTGCCCTTCTTCTTCCAAATCGGAATCGTCGTACTTTGACGCCAACACTCAGGCACTTTCTTCTCCTCCACAACCTGATTAAAGAACTTCGCCAACCACTCAGCAGGGTACCAGTACTTGGACTTCCATAAATCAGCTGCCACGTCATCGGGCCCAGTCGCTTTGCCTGGCCTCATCTTCTTCAAAGCCGCTTCAATCTCCTCCACGGTGATCTTCTGAACGGGGCCGTGGGTTGGAGCCGTTGAGGGGATGGCTGGATGAGGAAATTCTACTGTAGAGATTTCCTCAAAGTAGTCGCGCCATCGCTTCAATGACTTCTTGCGGTCCGTAAGAAGATGGCCGTTCTCATCATTGATGCCAAAAAACTTCTCAATATCCTCGGTCTGCCGATGGCGATTCTTAGCAAGCCGGTACAGATACCGCTCGCCATCGCGTGACTCGAGTTTCTCGTTGACATCTCCATAATGAGTGGCTTTTGCAACAGCCACGGCCTTCTTTGCAGCTTTCCTCGCTTCTTGGTACTTCCACCAGTTATCGGCTGTCTTTTCGCCGAGAAACACGTGATAGAGCGACTTCTTCTCTCGCACTTTTGCTTTCACGTCATCTGTCCACAGCCATGTCTGCTTGTTGACCTTCCGTCGCCCAGGCTTCGTAATGCCAAGTTCTGACTGTGCAGCTTGACGAATCGCGTCGGTCGCCTTCTTCCAAGTTTCGCCGACAGTCGTGACTGTCGGTAACCGCACGCGAGAAATCACAGCTGCTTCCTTCTCTCTCATTCGCCACCACTTGATTCTTGCAGCACCGCATCGCTCGACCTGCTTCAGCCTCGGAGGGACAATCTTCAGAGTGCAGATCAGCGGTCGGTGCTGTGGGGCGACCGTCTCATACGGCACGATCTTCGCGTCTGTGACAAGACTCCGGTCGCGATCTCTCACAAGGACAAAGTCTATCTGAGTCTTGGTGTTCCCACTGTAGTATGAGATAAGGTGCGAGTCGCGTTTTCGGAAGACGGTGTTCACAATGGTGAGGCTATGCGATTCCGCATACTCAAGAATGCGCTCACCATCGGCGTTACGTGATCCGTATCCGAAACCACCATGACAGCTGTACTCGTCTTTCGTAGCACCTACGTGCCCATTAAGGTCACCAGCGACTATGATGACATCTTTCGACGGTACCTCTGCTGTCTTCTCATCCAGCAGGTTCCAAAACTCATCCTTGGCTTGATCGGAGCAGCCAGTCTGCGGAGCATACGCAGAGAAGAAGTGATAGAGTCGCTCCTTAGCGGCGACAACGATCTTCATCAATCGATCGTCAAAGCGCTCAACGCTTACAATCGAGTCACGAAATCGTTCGGAGACGATTATTCCGACACCACTGGTGGTCCTGGGACTTCCACATAGAACGGCCTTGAAGCCACGTCCTATGTCCCTTGACTTGCGGCAGGACCACCTCGTCTCCTGCACCGCACAGAAATCAACTCTTCTACGCTCCAGTGCTTCAACCAACTCGCACGAGCGGCCCGTCAACGTACCCACATTCAGCGTTGCCACGCGGGTCCTGCTTACGTTACGGGACTTTCGGACTTGCTCAGTTGCCCCCCGATGCCGTCCTCGCATCAGGGACCCTCGCATACTTCTCACACTCGCCGGGCTCTGCGAGTGCGCGTCGGCTCCCGCGGACGCCGTAGCACTATCTCGAAACACTTGAGCTGTTATACACTATGTGATGTGACATGGGTGTTCGTAGGCCGGCCTGTCACAAGGGCCTGTCGCCTGCAATCGAATGTCCGTGTTCGGCTTAGCTCGCAGAGCGGGCAGTTTCCAGTGGCACCACGTGGAGGAACGGACATCGCCACCAAGGACGTTGTTCCCTGATGAATGAAAAACTTTCTCCTTGTCTCACAAGTTTTGTGACAGCAAATCACATCAGTAATTGGCTATGCCCTGTGCAAGCAACAACTATCGTATGTGGTGTCCCGTTCTGGGACGAAAGGTATGACCATACCAACAAGAATATCAACAATTCTACCCAGGGAAAGGTCTCAGGCGTATGTCTGAAGGGGGGGGGGGGGGGGAACGGATAGCACTGCGAGAATCTCCACCTTTCCTATAGTGGAAAAACATGTTTCGTTTTGCTGAGTCCTTGCACCCAAAGAGCTATGGACCCTCGAAGTTGGGGGACAGTATTGCACCGTGAGGGATGCATACGTGCGCACGCTGATGAATAGGACGAGGCGAAAGGCTATGTGGCAGGCGAATCGGTGGCTCAGCAGGATGCGGCGCTGCTTCAAAGATAATAAGCCAGGTGTTCAACTCCCGTGTTATGCACTGTTTCTGCATTTTTCATAACTGCTGCTTCCTTCACCAATTTACTTCCTACACATCTCCTACACATTTGTTTCACTCGAAATTTTCAAATCAGCGTCAGATTCGTGATCGATACCCCAAATTACACCTGGGTGAGGGTTGGGCGAAGACTTTTTTCGACCTCTCCTCAAGTGGTGAAAGTTCATTAGTACCTTAATGGCAGTTTAAATCAGCTCACTTACTACAAAACTTCTACACATTTATTTCACTCTAAATTGTCGAATAAGGGTCTGCTGTGAGCTGTGCTTCACTTACTTTTCTCACTTTCTGTATTATACAATGTTTTGTGTTTTTCAGCGAATGTCAGCAGCAACAGCAGGTACGGGTGACTAGGGCTGTCGAGATCATAATCACCGTTTTCGCCCAAACTTCGTATATTGCGGTTATCTGGGGTGCCGATCACGAAACTGACGCTTATTTGACAATTTAGAGTGAAACAGATGTGTAGGTGATGTGTAGGAAGTAGTTTGGTAAAGGAGGTAGCGGTGATGAAAAATGCAAAAATAGTGCATAGCACGGGAGTCGAACACCTGGAATAGCATCTGTTAAGCAGCGCCGACTCTGCTGAGCAAGCAATCCGCTTGTCGCGGGCCTTTCGCCGCGCCCCATACATCAGCGCGCGCACGTATGCACGTGCGCGCACGATGACGACGCAATAGTGTACCTAACTTCGAGGGCAAATAACTCTTTAGGTTCAAGAACTCAGCAAAACGAAACTATTTTCCAACCACATGAAGGGTGGAAATTCTCGCAGCGTATCCATTTCCCCCGTTCAAACACATCCTGAGATCCTTCCCTGGTTAGTATATCCCCTGAACTACCACATGTGGCAGGACAAACCAGGAAAACTTGCTATTAAACTATCCAATGTTCTGGTGTTTCCTAAAGCATAATTCCTAGCCGAACCTTTTGCAGGCATTTCTAGATAACTGAGAGGTGAGGTCCCTCTCAGGAAAACTGAGCTTTCCATTCCTCTGGGTTCGGCAAACTGGTGCCACACTTATGGAACACTAACTTCACCCTTTGCTGGTCCCCGCAAGTCACCGTATAGGTCAAACACGCATATATTATATTTAGACACCCTGTAGAAGTAGAATGCGTGGCACATCCCAAGCCCTGAACACGGTTTCGCTCCGCACCGCCAAAGAACTTGGTGCCTTTGTCGCATCTATCGTCCTATGCACTATGCTACCCAGTACACAATCAAAAAAGCCTTGCTTGGTGGCGGCTGTCCAAAAATCAGGCGAAGTGGCGTTCTAACCCCCGCCCTTTAAAGAGAGGCGTGGCAAATGTCTGCGTCTTCACTATCTCTTAAGGCAGCCACTTGACTCTCGAAGAAGCCCAGGGGTTGGGGGTGGGCGGGCCAAGGGGACGAGGGGGTAGAACGTGGCAAATGTCTGCGTCTCCACTATCTCTTAAGGCAGCCACTGGACTCTCGAAGAAGCCCAGGGGGGGGGGTGGGCGGGCCAAGGGGACGAGGGGGTAGAACAATCGTCCCCCCCCCCCCCCCCTCCCAAAACCAAGCACCATTCGTTGGCTAAAGGGGAAAATTCCGCCATTAAGGCCGCGCGGAGTGCAAGACTCAAAGACAACAAAACCCGACAGGGGTGAAGCCATCATGGTTAACATTGCTGTAAATCGGGAGCTCACAAAGCGAGCTTGCTCATCTTGTGAAATAGTGGGATAGTTTTCAGAATGGTCGGCAATTCCGTCATCATTCGTCAGTTACTGTGTTTGTGTAGAGGTTCCTTTTAAAGCGTGAACAGGTGTATGGTGATTGGAAGATGGCAATTTAGATCATATAATAACCAGCCCCTTCAAAAATTCGAAGCCCAGGATCAAAAGTGGTACAACCAGGCACAAAGAAATTGCTTTTTCACATCATCAGTTACGTCAACATGGCAATACGTTAGTAGGGGTATGGTGCGCCCTGTGCACCGAAGAACCATAAGTTCTTTGAACTTCGAAATAAGCGCAAGGTACTCTGTTGCTAAAGCACTAAAAATTCTGCAGGGACTCAAACAGCGCGATCATTTCTGAAACACTTTGTGCCGTTCCATTACATATGATGAAAAAAGCACTCCAACAGATGTTTGTCGGACATGTGTTGGTTTCAATTTTTTTTTTGCAGAAAAGGCCCTGGGTTCAGATCCTTATTCGGGCACACATGGAAAAATTTCTCACCCCCGCAAGGGAAATCTTCGAAGCGAGGATCACTTTCGGGCCCTAGATATTAGCAGTTTTGCCACACGTTTGAAGTACCACTCCGCCGAAATGCAGGCAGGCGTATGGCTTCCATAGTTCTTAACCGTGGGAACGAGGGTGTCAGCATTTGTATCCGAAAACGACGACTCACTTTTTGTAGTTCTCCTCACGTTCGTTGGTGAGAACCATGCGTATGGTGGCACCGACGGCATCAATTCGTGCCGAGAGTTGTCCCTTTTCGCAAAGCGCTACTAGTTCACCTTCTAGCTGAGAACAAAAATGATCGATAATCATAAACTCAAAACTTAGACTCTTCAAATAGCCTACACTTCGCAGATCGGTTCGAAACACGTTCGCCATCGCGTTCAGATCAGCAGACGCGAACGGCTCAAGGTACTGCAGCAACGCCCGCTCCCGTATCACAGCATATAATGGCTCGACATGAGCGCTCAGATAGGGGTCGAGAAGGAACTGCAAAGTGATAGAATCTTGGAGCATAGAGCGGTCCGAATGAAAATCACTGCACTGACCCGATCCTTCATTTCCTTCAAAATATCTAGAGCACGTCCAAACTGGCTCTTCACAATGCACTGCAACAGCTCGACCAGTTTCGGCTCCGACTCGAGAAATTTCCTGAACACTGTCTTCAGAAGGCTCTCCCAACCGGACGTGCTCGAAGCACTCACCGGCAGTTAGCGTCATTGATGACCTTCTTTTTCAACTCCGTTCTGTCATAACTGGCAATGACACACAAGGTACAGTACATGGCCATATCTGAGGCAGAGAACAGCCACGGCAGCTCCAGCGCGTCCAGATCAACCTGGAACAAAGTCAGTATAACAGGTGGTGATTGTGGGAGGTGAAAAGGCAGCGTTAGAGTAATTCGTCCACCTTGAGGAGGCGATCAGCTGCCTGCTTATAGCGACCGGACTGCATCTTCGATAAACCGCAGGCTGTGTCGAGACGGGCCTAAAAATTTTACAACCAATAAGATCGAAGTGATGAGAAGTTGGAAGACAGAAAATTCGAACCGATGCTGGTAGGTCACAGCTTTCTTTTAGGTAGCACGGAAATCAGAACTCATTGTTGCCTACGAAACTCGGAAAGTCCATTGGTTGTGCTACAGTTTGAATCGTGACAGAAGAGCAACCATGATTCAACAGTTGAAGGACAACAAATGGAAGCGACCGCATGTTGGTCATCGCCTGCCATACATAGCAAATTCCGCGAGAGCGTTCAGATTCTTACAGAAGCGTTATCTACCTGCATCAAAAGGAGCAGACTCGTCCAAATAAACATGCTCTTTTTGCTAAACATCATGACGGTGAGCACGAAAATCGATCGGAATAGGAAAGCTGTATAAAATTGCAGACATTTCTCAAGATCCAAACCCAGCGACTAAGAGAGAATACGCGCTCAGAGCAAAGTGGAATGAGCTGTGTGATGCTCTTAACGGATGAGATGTCACAAAACGCAAGATAGGATGCGACTCGGTCCGTCTGGGGCGAAGTTTCTGGGCATCGGAGAGCGACTAAGCTAACCCAAAAAGCACCGTAAGGTAAGCATGACCCGAGCAGCTACGTTAAATGTGGGTACGTTTAAGGGTCGCGCATCGAAGGACATAAGACCTAAGTATTACGTTGTTTAGAAACGAGATTTCTTAAACAGTATATGACTTTGCATGCAAGCCTTGTTGTTGTTGACTGGTTGTTTGTTCTGGATTTTGTTTGCTTTAATTTTTTATAGATTTACACGCCGTTGTCGCTGCACGTTGACTGCTTTTCAACGATTGTCTTATGCAAGCGTAATAAACATAAACCTAAACATGTTGTAACAGTGTCAGCCGCTGCTTCAGCCACTGGCTGAAGGATATACATAACGTGATGGTGTAGTCGTCTCCGAGACGCTTTTGCAAGTGTGCAAGGCTTCAATAACCGCTTGGTGAAAGATGTTGTCGGTGCTGAACAGCGAGCAACCACTTCTTTTCTGCATCTGCTCCGCAGATAGCCTGCTAAAAGTGAATATGGGATGATTTTGGACCTAAATGAGAAGATACCAAAGGTACTGCCAGAAGGTGCTGTTGAGCTCGCAGTTGACCTCAAGGTAGAGACTGAGAAAGATTGTTACAGCTGTCATGATCGTTTCCTTTACGGGCACGTGGCGCTTACAGTGAAAGAAATCTGAAGTATGCGGAGCAGCATTACCTCATCAACGCCGAAACAGTCTTACGTAAAAGTGACCACCATCTGATGTTTCTCTGCAGTGGGAACACCAAGACACAGACCAACTCCATGATGATCGAAGGCTGTTCACAGATGCGAAGGTTGTGATGTAAGAGACTGCCACCACGTAAAATCGTTCGCTAATCTCCACTCTCAAGTATGCTCTGCGAGGATAAAGCGCGCCATCCGCTGCCCGAGCGAAATGGTCCAGCAAAGACCAGGTGGTGGCGTTGAAAGAAAAGGTTGCAGCGGCTGTTTCATTAAGAAGACAGTTCTTGGGGATCAACGATGAGAACGGCCATCTAGCGACGAACAGCAAAGGACCACAGAGCAATGACACGACTACTTTGAGAAAATCTCGGCAGCAAATTTCGCCTATCCATCGTTCCCTCCGCATCATTCCGGGGGAACAGAAGCGGTCTTGAAGGGGATGAAGCCAGGTAAAGCGACCGGTCCCGACGACTTGGTGCCGACATATAGAATCCTTGCTGGATCCCTGCAAAGTAGGCAACGATGTTTTCATCCATGCTGTCAACTATATGTGGAAAAGAAGCTCCTTGGTACAAATTACCACGGCCCAGATTCGGAAGGAGACTCTTGCGGACTGCACCAGTTACAATACAATCCGCTTGCTTTTGCAGGGCATGAAGATCTTGGAGTGAATTGTGGATGGATGACTGTGTACTCGCGATATCGCCCAGCTTTCCACCAAACTATCTGGCTTCGTAGCCAGCTGTAGCGCCGTCGATGCCGTACACGCTGCTCACCTTCGGCGAGAAAAGCAGAAGCCGCTGCACCCTGATTTTCTCGATTGTCATGTACCGCTTGAGGTCACATGGTCGTCTTACGACAGCACGGTATTCCCGAACAACTCAATGAGTGGGTGCGCGCACTCCACTCTAGCCGAAAGAGCCGAGCGCGAGCGCCAGCTGGCACATCGACGAACTTTCCTATATCTGCTGGCGTTCATGAAGACTCTGCGGGTTCCCCACCTCTTTTTATTGTCGTAATGCCTTTTCGCGATACTTTCAGAAGTGACGTTCGATGTTAACTCACGAGCGAGCGCAGAGCCCCAAGTGGCGCAAAACGACGGCGCTCTATGCGACATCGAGATTCGAGGACGCCTTAAATTGAAAATCGACAGAGCCGTCGTCCGACCGGTTTCGATGTCAGGTGCCGAGTACTGGCCCACATCCAGTGGGGTAGGGACAAGCGTCAGCGTAATGGAGAAGAAAGTGCTGGATAGATGCTTTTGTTGTAGCCCCAACTGCTGTGAAGTATGTGAAGCTCGCCTTCGCTGTTGTGGTAATTGCGGCGGGGTAGGGACAAGCCGAGTGGGGAGCGAATGACGGCACTGTTCGGAAGACCGTCCTCAACATAGATTTGCTAGGAAAACGACATAGAGAACGGACGAAAAAGGTCTAAATTGATACAGTGCATGACAAGTTAAAAGAATGTGGTATCTAACTCGATCAGGCACTTCTCAGTATTAAGTGATGCGACCACCACAGGAGCGGTCCCCGTTGCTAAACGGGAGAGACGGTAAAAAGAAAAGGATTTGGACTTGCTAATGATTTGCTGTGACCGGTCGATAGGGAAGAGGGTATTCTACCCTTCATAGGCAAGTCTGGCACCAATACACCAAGCCCGGAGTGGTAAACTGCCACGTTTTGCTACTGCAGAATAAACCTTTTGGCTTCGATCACTGGGAATCTTGAAATACATCACGATTGTCAGGGATTTATGCCTAGAAACGCGGTTTTTGTAGCCAAGAGATACTTGCTGTTAGAAAAACAACACAAATGGTGAGGAGGCACCACCTGCTTCCTTCAACCTCAACAGCTTGACTTGAGCTCAGTCAACTTCCACTTTTCCCTGTCTTGAAGTGTCAGAATATCTATTGAATGCGGCACTGATGCCCCAGTCATAGCCTGCTGTCTCAGTGTGGTCCCCGACAGCTAACCCGTTGAACGAGACTCTCAGCAAAAAAAAACATCTCAAGAAAAAAGAAAATACAAAAGGAAACGAATGTGCACGATGAAGTTTGTCCAACCTTGCCAGTATTGATAAGGGAGCGAGCACATTTAGGAGTAGCTGCCGGCCGAGCCGCACTAGACGACGACATTCCAAAGATCACAGGACGAGTTCGAGCCGCAGCTGTTGAATTCGCCTGCTAAAGTCGGAGTGGTTGGGACGACTCTTGATTACAAGCTGTTGATAGGGAAAACTCTAAAGCTTGAGCAAGGGATGCACCGAGAACTGAATGGTATTGGAAGCGTAAGCAGTACTAACCGTTTCAGCTTCCTCAGCCTCCTTAATACTGCGCTCTGCTTGAGCGGCGATCGTGTCGACTCGTTGCCATTCACCTACCCAAATGGATGCCTCCATCCAATTCGTCCACATCTACATCAAGCAGCTTTAAGACGCACTTTCCACCACAAAACAGCACACTAAATACCTGAATGATATGCTTGAACTGGCTGCAATACTCTCGCATTCCGCGACTATAGAGATGCAAAGCTTCCGTGATGTCGCCAGCTGAGATGTAGTAGTTGAAGAGTTCGTCCATTGCACGTCGTGTGGACTCCTACAAGCAATTCACATTCGACTTCTGCCTTAATCAGAGAATAGAGCGGAGAGGGAGACTCGAAGCAGTTGCAAGGATTACCTCGCGTCTGATTCCTGATTATTAATGTCTACAAAGCATGTATTTATTAAATATACTACCGCAGAAAGGACCTCCTACTCATGCACTACACTCCTTGACAAATATGTAAACAAAAATTGCACAACGCACTTTAATCCGTTCGCTTTCCGGGACGTATTCTACGAGGAATCGCGCCGAGAGACTGACTAAGCTCAATGCCGTCACCTTAGCAAAAAGGCCGCCCACAGTCTCTCATAAAAGGGTAAGTCGCATAGCAGCTACCACTGCTTCCAGATTCATGAAAGTGACCGCAGTGGTCGAAGGAATAAGAGTACTCAAAGTGGAGTAGTGGGGACCTAACGCGCAAATGAATAGTTTCTCTTAATAGCAACATCTCACCAAGTTATCAGCGCATCTTTCATTTGACTGAAGCCAGCAGCGACTCCAGTGACAGTTACTATTAGGCTTTGTTTGTCTACGTTTTAAAGTGACGCCATCAATGGTCGTCCATGATACTTTGGAAGTGAAAGGAAAGAAACTTGAAAAGTGCTTGCAGCTTCTCGAAACCTGGTGGATTCCATGTCCAGTAGCAACTCCGTGACAACAAAAAGGACCTTTCTATTGAAAATTCGATGTCGAAGAAATGAAAATTCCATCGAAAAAGGCGAATTGGGAGATCCGAGCACTTCGCAAACGAAACAGCGTAGGTAGTAGACTGAACTATAAACAACACAGAAGGATTACACAAGTCTTACAGCACTGAAGCTTTGGATGATACGGCGTTGATCAATCTCCGCTTGGGATGCGCCAAGCATTCTTCTTGAACGAGATATCGTGGAAGCAATTTGAACGCGGATTTAGCACATTCAGTGACCTTCGATAGACAGCCGCCGATGGTCAAGTTAGTTTTTTGTTCTTTCCGGACAAGCGTAGTACAATGGGTCGACCCCAAGAGATCTAACGTTTGTTTGGCTTGGGCGTATCCAAAACAAGAACCCTTTGTTCGAAGTGCTCGGAACAGCCGGCGACCGTTCCGACTGCGCTGCCACGCGCCCTTTTAGATATCACTACTGATAAAATTTAAAGAAAACACGAGAGGGTTCACTTATAGAATAGGCCCAGGAAATTACGGATAATAGCACTACTGCTACAAGAAAACATGATACAGATACGGCCTGCTTGTAGAAAACATGGTGGTCACATTTGCATGACATAGTATTAGATACTCCTTAAGAAAGCATCACAAACCATCTCATCAACGAATTCGAAAAAGTCATATTATTCCTGCACTATTTTTCCGCTTCTCGCAGCCATAAAAACAAGCTGTCTGTTTTCCAAGACAACATTTTCCAGGTTTTGCCAGAGTTCATCAACAGTAACACATTAGCAGGTTGGTCCGTAGTGCGCGCTTTAGTCAGTTCTGATGAGCACCTCTACAAAGTAACAGCCGCTCGCTCAGTGTAAGATAAGTGTCTTCCAAAATCTGCAGTTCTTCGGAACACTGTATTTTCCAGGCTAATTTATATCACCATCACGTGCGTCGGTTTTCAACAACTGAAAATAAAGTACAAGCTAATACAGCGCCAGTCCTGTGTATGTGTTCCTGCAAGACAGTATATAAGAACAAGTCTGTGAAGCATACGGCTCACCTTCACACCCTCGTCCTTTTGCTTCTTATACTCGGAGAGCAGAAAGTCTAACTGGATCGAGGATTTCACAGTGGTCTGGTCCACCCATGTCTGATCAAGCACCGGTGTCTCCATGTGATTCTTAACGAGAGTTACAATAACACAAAGAATGAGCGATAAAACCACAAGGGACAACCTGGTCGTCTGGCTGTTTCTCCATCGTTTCGAGGCTGGCCATTAGTTCCGTATAGCGCGTCACATTGAAAGAGCTCTGAAGGCCTGCGGTCAGAAGGTCTAGTGGCAGAGCAGAAGAAAACAGAGACATACACGGTGTAGCTCGTTGATCATGCCAATGGTCGCATCTCGTTTCAAGGGAGGACAGTGATCCGCTATGAATTGCAGCCTGAACAGGTAGTCCAGCATGTAGGAGAGGGTTGAGAGAAATGCACACACAATGCTTTACCTTATAAGCAGCGAGTGGCCCTTATAGGACTGGCATATCGTCTCAATATCAACAGCATTGGGGTTGTTGACGACTATCGACGGTGCTGGCTTCTTAGGGACAGAAACCTGCGTCACATCTGAATTGCTGAATTAAGTTCTAAAGGGAACGCCAGTGAAATACAGACTTGTAATAATACACTTTTTTGTAATCATAATACCCTTTTTTCGTCAAGTAACCTTTAATATAAATAAATAAATATCCGATTCGTAGAAGAAACTGCCTTTACTCAAATAGAGGAAGGATAACGACGGTTGAACTGCTACCAAGCACCATTCGAGGAAAATCGCATTAGCAATGAGGCAAGGAAAGGGTTGATGAAATGCCGGTGATCAACCTAGACGGAACAGCGAGGGAAAAGGACAAGCAAGTAATCACCATGAATTCTTGCTTTACATTCAGCTATGGCCTTCCTACCACTTGTTCTGCAGAGCCTGCTTTTAGCTATCAATTACGACTGTGTTCCGGACTGAAATATTCACTGACCGTGTTCAAAAGCTAAGGAGAACAGCTGCTAACGCTCCTTTTTGGTATGCGATCAAACCAAACATCGCTTGTCTCAGAATTCTTTTTACAGGGCGGCAAAGAATGTTGCTCAATATGTTTCCTACACGAGCTATGGAAAGAACAAACCCATCTCTGCATTATATCTTTGTCCTTGGGAAAAATTTCGAATTTCGAATGATCGAATAATATTCAATTTTCAAAATTTCGAATGATCGAATAATATTCGATTTTCAAAATTTCAAATTTCGAATGATCGAATATTATTCGATTCTCAAAATTTCGAATTTCGAATAATCGGATTTCGAATTGTTGAATATTCGAAGAATCAAATGAACACCTTACTTATTGTGGTCACCCAATGATTGACATTTACTTATTTTTTATTACCCACTGTAAACTGCGTTCGACAGAGCGGCATATACGAAGGCTTCAGATTGTCATTACTCTTGTACCAGTTGGTTAATTGCGAAAATGATCGGAGGACCGAACCGAGGCTGTGGAAGTCGGTGTCCATGCTCAGATGCCGTTGTTCAAGCGCCGCGAAGGCTGCTCCATCCATTTCCTTCACGAGACCAAAAGACGGTGACAAAACTACAATGAAGCACCCTTGCTTCCCTAAAAATTCGTGCCCCGAGAAGAGAGAAACACCTTGAATAGGCAGAGCTAGATTGTTATAGATCTTGCTCCATAGCTTACTGCCTTTCCTTAGGTTATACCGAAGCTTCTAGGTGGTAAAGGAATGGCTAGCACGGACGAAGAAGTAACACAAAGGCGATCTGGTGCGGAAAAGGCACACTGGAAGCTCATGAATGGTTCAGTCTGTGTCCTGGCTCCGTTGAAGAGCTTCGCTTCACTTGTAAGCAAACGGACCTGAAGTCCATGGTTGTAACCTAATCTGATAAGACACTACGACTTGGGTAGTATTATTGCGAAAATGTGGATGACTCGCTTTCATAGGAAACGGAGTATTACTGGCTCTTGTACGCCATAGCGCTTGCTTGCTCTTACTCTCTTCATTAACGCCTTTGCTGGCAGAAAGCAGGAGCTTCCCAGGCTCCAGGTAGTGCTACCTCCCTACCGAGCCTCCTTCCGGCTTTAATCGTTCCGTCGTTGTACTTGGGGTAGAAATACAAAACGGAGATCCTCCCGTAGTATACCGAAAACAAAAGCCTCATTGAACAGCCATAACCCGACTCATTTGTTATTCACCGACTCACGTGACTGGCCGCAGGACGCTCGATGGCGTTCGAAGAAAGTAGGGACGCAGCGGAGGTCCGCGTTTGCCCGCGCTTACCTCGCGTCGACTAACAAGGGAAGTGTCTGAAGCGTATGTCTGAGCGGGAAGAGCGAGTCATATAGGGAGAATCTCATCCCCTCGATTGGTATAAAAATGTGTTTATTTTTTGCCAAGTCGCTAAAGCCAAGGAGTAGGGGTGGTTGTAGTTACAATGTAATCGGCGCCTCACGAGTTTGACGGTCTTGTATGCCCACGATGCCTCTGCCGCAAGCGGGTCGCAGCGCAGTGGATAGAGACGTTGCTTAGTGCGAGGGAGATCGAGGGCACTAATTCTCCTGCGCTGCTGCACTTTTGCATTTCAAGTCATTGTTGAGATTTGATGGATTCTGACGTCTATACCATTTCAGAGGTTCTCTACTAATTTTTCCAGCTGCATGCAGTGGTATTCAACATAATGATGTATAAACGTTCAACATCAGTGATACACAGGCACAACGTGCATGAAGAAGAAGCACTGGTCCCAATACGGACGGCGCATAAAGGCTACGGGCTCCTCACAGTTTGTTTCCCTAGATGGACCGATGACCTGGGAAAAACCATCCTGCTCGGATTTTCAAAGACCAGGAGTCGAGAGTGATGTCGCAAGTTGTTCAAATGAGAAACGAGGTGTGCGGATCCCGCAAATTAAGCTAAACGGCATCGATACACTCTTTCCCTCACGTCTGCCTTTCACCTGGAAATCAGAGGTCTGCTGAAGGTTTTCTAGAACCTAACACCAACAATGTCCGCCGAAGGTCGAGTGGTGATCCTCCTGCTTACGCTGAAGTGTGGCCCACCTTTAGGCAAGGAACCTTCGAGGGAAGAAATCAAGCTGGCCGAACGGATGGCCAGCATGCTCAAGGACTTCGAAGCACGTAAACTTAAGTTGACGAAGACGAACAGCTGGATGTGGTGGAAGAAGAGCAAGATTGGAATCCGCAGGATGAAGACGAGAGACAAGTAAGCAGTGGACATATGATAACTTTTTCGGGTGGAATGATTTCACTCCCACGTCATTGTGCACGACCCTGCTTTTGACCTTCAAAAACGGGACAACTTCCTTAAGGTGGATGTCGAAGCTGCTAGTAGCTGAAGGAGAACGGATTTGTTATAATGACATTGAAGGTGATGTCGCTGGTATACCTGTGAGGAGCCTGTAGCTTTTATACGCTGCCCGATTGTGACCAGTGCTTCTGTTTCATGCACTTTGGGCCTGTGCATCACTGGTGTTGAACGATTCAAATCAATTTCTTGAAGCCTCAATTGGCTGGTACCGAGGATGGAAGCCGTTACAACGATGTTTTGTTGCGATCAAAACTTCTAGCGCCAGACGGGACTCGAACCCGCACCTCCCTCTGACCGGACGGGAATGCTCTACGCCATTACACCACCGGCGCTGTTTGATCGAACGCAACATCCGCTATCAACGGCAGGCTCATCTCATTCAAACAGCGCCGGTGGTGTAATGGCGCAGAGCATTCCCGCCCGGTCAGAGGGAGGTGCGGGTTCGAGTCCCGCCTGGCGCTAGAAGTTTTGATCGCAACAAAACATCGTTGTAACGGCTTACTGGTGTTGAACGTTTATACATCGTTGAGTAGCTTTCTCATTGCCAAGTGGTTAAAAAACCGGTCAGTAATAAACAAGTGGCAAGAAATTTCTTCTCGGCGTACAACTGGAAAATTAGGCAAAAACATCTGAAAATGGTATAGATGTCAGAATCGTTCAACTCTCAACCAAACATATGAAATGCAAAAACGCAGCAGAGCAGGAGAATCGAACCCCCGACCTCCCACCCATGAAACAACGTCTCTATCCACTGCGCTCCGAGCCACTTGACGGGTGTACAATACTCATGAATTCTATTGTAACAGACTCCCTACTCCTTGTGTTT
Source organism: Heligmosomoides polygyrus bakeri (assembly GCA_947359475.1). Classification (NCBI taxonomy): domain Eukaryota; kingdom Metazoa; phylum Nematoda; class Chromadorea; order Rhabditida; family Heligmosomidae; genus Heligmosomoides; species Heligmosomoides polygyrus. Next base: position 41,399,354 of record OX375868.1, read on the forward strand.
AACGACTTGTCAAAAATAAACCCATTTTTACACTAATGGGTGGGGATTCTCCCTGTATGACTCGCTCTCCCCTTTCAGACATACGCTCCAGGCCCTTCCCTTGTCAGATTGCACACACACACAATTCGGTCACTTTGAATGACGCGCGAAACAAAACACCGTTCTTATCAAAAGGTCACAATTCCCTGGTTTTCGAAGAGGAGTGCCATTAACTTGTTAAGAGGTTGATAAAGAATATTCGAAATTCGATTATTCGAAACTCGAAGCCTTCGAATATTCGAATAAACGAATAATTCGAATATTGGACTTTCTCGAAATTCGACTATTCGAAATTCGAAGAGGACAAAGGTATACTCTGCATAGTGACCCAGGCAGGGTGACTCTTCCACTAACTTTCGTAAATCTGAATTGACCTTACAAGGAAAGGTTCCCAAATCATGGTGAGTTTTTGTGATGCTATTTTGGCAGAATGTAGGGCCGTGTGAGCGGAGTCCAGAATCACAGTTAGTTTTTCGAACTTTTTTAAAGACCTGAAAAAAGAGGTGTAAAGACGTGTGCGCAACAATCATTAATCCCTATGCCACTCCCCGAGATATGCCTCGCTGGCGCCTCATAGGTACACACCGGCTGTTTTGAGTTCGAGTCCGCGTACTGCCAACACCTTTGCACATATTATTTTGCTGTTATTACGCTTCTCATGATCACAGGAGTTAATTTTATACCATCAATGCTTACAACTTACTAAGATTGTCTATTTGCGCCTTCACATGTGCTTTTTTGGGGTGGCAGTTGGTTACGTCGATGTTCACCCAGGACATTTCTCTACACCCACGATTACGCGTTCAACGAATAAGAAGAGCTCACTCCTCTCCAGGAAGATTATTCCTCACTGGCTTTTCTATGATGCTGCTGGTGTGACACGCGCTTGTGTTTTACTTGTCTCATAGTTTTGTACCATAGCTTCTCACTAAAATGGACGAGCAATAAGACCTTTTCCAGAGAAAAGATATGCTATAGATACGCATCGTTGAAAAACTAGCACATATGAGGGTGCAAATAGACAGCCTTGGTTTCTTGTAAGCATTGATGATCTAAAGTTGACTCCTGTGATCATGAGAAAGCGTAATACGAACAAGCTATATGTGCAAACATTTTGGTAGTACGTGGACTCGAACTCAAAAGCCCGCTCCCTCCTTTGAGGCCGCACTCCTACCTACTGCACCACCGAGGCACATCTCGTGGGGTGTCATAGGCCTCTGTTATACTCCCGCGGGAGCATCCGCGGAACGTCCGCGGACCAATGGTGCACGGCGGAGGCGGGCGTGGCGGGCCGCGACGAGTGGCCCGGCGCGGGGTCCCGACGCGATTTCCGCCCATCCGCGGAAGCTCCCGCGGGAGTATAACAGGTGCCATAGGCGCCTTCTATACTCCCGCCGCGGCGCGGGGCGTCAATTATGGACCTGTAGGCGCCAGCGACGTGTGCCCAGGAGCTTCTGCATACTACTACGGACTGTTTGCCGAGAATGAGGTGAAGCGGTAGAGGGAGAGAGGGACCGGCGAACAGTACAACGAAAGGGCTCGGTGCAAATCCCAGTTCGCCACTTAAGGTTCTTTTGAATTGAATTGAATTGGACACGTGTAGAGCAGTCGTAGGAGGTAGGTGCCAGTTTTCGCGTGCACCCGATACCAGACTCCTGGTTCGGATTTAACGCCCAAGCCAAACTCCCAGTCTTCCGTTTCCCCGGAGTCTATGAATATATCGATCTTGTCTGAGAAATATAAGGCACTCGCTTACTTATCAGCCAGTCACCGCAAGCCGTTGTATAAACCAAACGCACATTCAAATTGCATCTACAGCGTCCCGAAGATGTAGAATGCGTGGCGCATTCCAAGAAAGATTCATTAAAGGCGTCCTTCGTCATCTTCAACGTCTAACACTGATCAGACACGATTTCCGTCTCTCTTGATTCACATGTTTAGGGTTATTTATCTATACGTTTACGTCGTTATTTATTTACTTCTTTGTTGTCCACTTTCGCTTCGTTCACAACCCCCCCCCCCCCCACCCCGACCCAGAGATGCACTCCTGGGGACCAAAACACAAAAGGCATAGAATATGGTCACCACGGTGGTGAAATCTCCGACTCCGCACCGAGTCTGCCGCGGCTGGTCGCACCGCGCCGCGTCCTTCCCCTCAGCGGCGTCATTCGCCTAATATCATAACCCAAAATTCCGTCAAGTGTGGTGTTTTGCGGAGGCGGAGTATAAATACGATGCGGCGCGAAAAATCGGCCCTACATTCTACGAAACAGCATCGCAAAAGCTCACATTGAGTTGGGAACCTTTCTTTGCTAGGCGTTGAGCGAAAGCGCTTACTGCTTCGCAAAGGTACAAGTAGAACACTTTCGAACGTGGAGGTGAAATGCGAAACCAGCAGGGTGCTCCCGAGTAGTGCTCTATTTTCCAAAAAGTAGTCTAAGAATTCTACCATAGGTCCGCTGGCGTATGCAACAATATATACAGGTGAAGGCTATGCTCACCCATGTCGCCATTTTGATTAGCTGGTGCTGTGTCCTCTGGAATTGGAGTCCCCTCTCGATTTTGAACGTTCTTCTCGATCTGTAACTAGTGTTGTTTGTTGGCATTTGTTGCATATTTACATCATCTGCACAACAGCACTTACAGGAAAGAGTTATGTGGTTCGCGTTGTGAAATGATATCGAGGGATACCGTAAAGGCTGCAGCTGACGGCTTTGGGCTTTTCTTTCAAAACTCGGCGCAAATAGGGTCCGGGGAGGGGGGGGGGGGTCACCACAGCATGACGCGGCGGGCCGGCGTGGCGAGTAGCTACATACAGTGAATGTAAATGCAGTCTTATCTCTTCGTTTCGATTATAGATCCGCGTCTTATGTGCTTCCTACTTGGACAAGGGAGGGAACTCCAGGATGTAGGCAATTTTAACACGGATGCGTCACTTGAGCCGCATCCTGGAGTCCCTTCCCCTGCCTAAATCTGTGCTCTCCTTCGCTGACGCGGAAGAGAGCACAGAACACAGCTGCAGCCTTATTTGTTTGTTTTCTTTACTATCAGTGCGCCTCGTCTCGTTTTCTTGGTGTTGGTGACACTTTTTATAAGGTGACCCCCCCCCCCCGGACCCTATTTGCGCCCAAAACTTTAACAAGGAGTGGTAGCATTCATATTGAGCCCCCCCCCCCCCAATGAATCCGTTAAAACGTCAAGCAGGGAAACATTGCTCGCCCTGAGACAGCAGCTCTAAAATCTTCCTCGCTCGACAAAGAAAGCCCCTGTTTCTGAATCATTCTCACACGGAGCGCTTTCCGCAAAACCCAGTTCTCAAGCTTTTTGTTGTGACCTTTGTCATTTAAGAATCTGCTCTTCCCTGGAACTTGGCGAAGGACCTCCAGTAGGAGTGCCCGAAAAGGAGAATTCTGATTGCCAAAACGAGTACTTCATGAAATTAGATGCCTATTAGAAGTGACGTGAAAAATATGATCTATGATACATGCCTTCGCATTATTTCTGCTTGTTGTTCTCTTAAGCTTTAGTTCTATACACATGCGTGACTTCTTTTTACATACTGGGTAAATAAGAGGAATGTGAAGTAATTCAGTAATTAAGGGTTACCTGTATTTCCTCCTCCAGGTTAGCATTCCCTACGTCGATATCAAAGTCGTCAAGAGGTTCATCAGCTATCTAAACAACGAATGCATTCTGCAAACCATATTAGAGCTCAATTTCCAAAAGGTACAGACGTGGTTCTGATAGTCTGCCTCCATAACGTCGTCGGGATCAGGAACTGCATTCGACATTCTGAGGCCTGTAGGAGCGAAACCTGCAGAAGGACGCAAACTGTATGGATGCATTAGGTCTAGAATATACTTATGCTCTCCCAAAAATTTCGAATATTCGAATGGTTTCGAATACCGAAAATTTTCGAGCATTCGAAATCGAATATATTCGAAAAACGCGATTTTTCTGAACATTCGAATTCGAATACATTCGAAAAACGCGATTTTTTGAATATTCGAATTCGAATACATTCGAAAAACGCGATTTTTTGAACATTCGAATTCGAATACATTCGAAAAACGCGATTTTTCGAATATTCGAATTCGAATATTCGATTCGAATATTCGAATTCGAATGAAAAATCAGGCTGTATTATAGACATGATAGAAGGCAACACAGAAGAGAAAAGGGAAGCAATACATAACGGATCCCTTCCTAGTTAAGCACGAGGTTTTTATCGACAGGCATCTCATAAACCCCATGTGAGTCGCAAAAATGAGATAGAGAACTTACACGTAGAACGATCAAAGGGCTTATGCAAGCGTCTAATTTCCTTGCTTACTGGAATACGAATTTTTCTCAAAGGAATACTAGTGTTTTGTTAATTGCTGCGGCGCAATGTGGCTCCGGGGGGGGGGGGGGTCACCCCCCTACTCAGTGGTTGTCCGCCTTAGTAAAGGATACGTGTGTGTGAAATTACATCGGAAATGGCCTACCTCAGTTCACTGTAGGGGTAGAACACACCATTGCTGCAAAAAAATTCCGGTTTCAAAAAGCACAAACCGTTGTGTAGGGGGGTGACCCCCCCCCCCCCCGAGCCACATTGCGCCATTGCTGCTTATGAGGAACAAACGAAAGGTTTACAACACATTTGAAGGGAACATTATCTGGTTGAGCCACTGTAAGCTTCTAGGTCACTTTAAAACAATCCTTTTTGAAATTGGTGGCAGACTGACTGTTAAAGAACTTTCATGAAACAATGCTTTTGCCTATCGGCAGCTAGTGAAGGACTGACGACAAAGTACTACATGAAAATCTGTAGCAAGTCTGTCCTGCTCATCTACAAATGTGAAATATCACACTGTCGATTTTGCGGCCACAAAATGCATTACAAGTAGCTAGGAATAGGCTACCCATGAGGGCCAGTCTCATTTCGTTCTGGTGATTCACCCAAGTAAGTGGTAGGAATAAATATTTCTTATTTGCGATGAACTTGTGAATGTAATTATTCTCCAGCCAACATATTGATAAACTACGGTAAACTTCAGAAAAATAGATCGATCGATAACATCCGGCCGACATACACTGCCTCCCCTTTGTGAAGTCCGGCATACGGCCAACGTATCCATGCGAATCCCACTTCAAATGGCCAATTCAGAACAAAAACCGATAAAATCGATCGATAACATCCGGCCGACCTACGCCGCCTCGCCTTTGTGAAGTCCGGCATACGGCCGACGTATCCATGCGAATCCCACTTCAAATGGCCAATTCAGAACAAAAATCGATAAAATCGATCGATAACATCCGGCCGACCTACGCCGCCTCGCCTTTGTGAAGTCCGGCATACGGCCGACGTATCCATGCGAATCCCACTTCAAATGGCCAATTCAGAACAAAAATCGATAAAATCGATCGATAACATTCGGCCGACCTATGCCGCCTCCCCTTTGTGAAGTCCTACCTTATAATATAGCTTTTGCGGAACTGTAGTCGTTGTAGAAACGAAATCCAGAAGCAGAGCATTCAGACCACGGAGGAGCAGAAGAGCGTAGCGTGACGAAAATTACAAAGCCGACTTCATGAGGTACTCTTCTGCACCAGGGGACACCCGACGTGACAGAAGACAGAAGCGCACCCTGTTGACCCTTACGCCCATCCTGCAGACATTTGCTAGCTTGTTGTCTCAGACTTTTAACTGCAGCGTGAAAGACAAATAACGTCCGTTTGAAACGCCGCTTGAACCATCATTTTCAATTTTTTTTTTGTTAACAATTCCTATCTTCCTCGGCCGCTTTGCACAGGCGCAGTAATAAATGTGGAATGCTTGGTACCTCCCAAACAAGAATTTACCTTTATCCTTCCTTCTGCTGTCCTTCATCCTTTACGCTATTACGTTTACGGCGAAAATAGCTTCCAGAACTGCTTGAGTGGAATGCAAAACTGCTCCAGATCAAACTAACCCTTATGTCCATACTCTAAGATCTAAAAAACGTCTGATACTATATAGGAGCGCGCTAAGAGCTGTCGATCGTCGATGTGTCAGAAATTACTGACAGGAACAGGTGCATAAAATTAGCGTAGAATAGGTATACAAAATACTGGAAAATATTCAGACGTCTCCAGCGAGCGCCTTAATTCAGAAGACCATGTCACAGATTGATCAGGCAATCAATACCGGTTGATACTATCCATACTTTTATCGGTGAAAGTGGTCTTCTCTCAGAGTTCACCAATCGGGGTGGCGACGATTACTGGTCCCCGATCGGTCATTCACCACTGCAGCGATTCTCCGTGGAAAGTTTTTTGCAATTCAACATTGTAAGACGTTGTGGAAGTTCTCCCTCTTAACAGGAAGGCTTTTCGGGAAGTGACTAGTATCGATGAGGCGCTCAGTATCCGGGCACCTAGCCACCATCGTACCACAGCTTTGATTCACAGAACCGTTTTGGCGACCCAAATTACCCGAGAAACCCACCAAGCCTTTTCAAAATACGCCGATACACAAATTCTTGTTGGGCATTCGAATGACACTTTTCGAATACTTGAATAATTTTTGCTTTCTGGGAAATTGCGAATATTCGAATGGTTTCGAATACCGAAAATTTTCGAGCATTCGAAATCGAATATATTCGAAAAACGCAATTTTTCTGAATATTCGAATTCGAATACATTCGAAAAACGCGATTTTTTGAATATTCGAATTCGAATACATTCGAAAAACGCGATTTTTTGAACATTCGAATTCGAATACATTCGAAAAACGCGTTTTTTCGAATACTCGAATTCGAATATTCAAATTCGAATGAAAATCATTCGAATACCTATTCGAATGGGTCATTCGAGCATAAGTATAGTCTAGAAGTTTGAACACTGACGAAGAAACGCTAACAGAGTTTGAAGACCGTGGAGCGGTTTGATTTATATCGCAGGAACACTAGAGCAAAATCCAGATCAACAACCTGCCGCTACATTTTGGCAGTACAAAACAGCCTGAAATCTTTCGACTGATCTGAAACGTTCCACTAATGATATCGGGTTAAAGCAAGAACAGCTCAAGTGAAGTGCAACGAAATGATGGAAAGTTAGGACGGAAAGCAAGGAACTGCCCCTTGTCATTTGAGGCCTCTCAGTCGCCCTCAGAGGCTTTTGTGCAAAACCGTTACAGCTGAAGGCGTTTGGAGCAACAAAGACTGAAACCCTACACTCAAAAAGAACCTCCCACTCCTTAAAAGCAGAGAAAAACAAACGTGAAATGAAGCGTAAGATAGGTGCGTCCGCAGTCGCAAACGATACCTGCGATATGACGTCGCCCACGATTCGCTCGATCGAGATCGCGAAGAACAGCCAAAAAGGAAGCCTAGAACGGGGTTCGAACCCACACTGGCAGCATTCGAGAGCTTAGGTGATATGCGATCCAGTTGGGGGTGGGGCCACCTTGAAATCACTGCATCTTGTGGGAAACGTGAGACTGAAAACACACAAATAACAGTCACATAGTGGGTGGAGAGAGTAAGGGTTAGTCATTAAGAGAAGCGTCTTCAACTAATGCAATCAAGGTTGCCCTATGTTTCGCACAATTCTCCTGTTTTTTGAGTTTGGACGCGGAAATTTCAAGGTCTGTAACATCTCGCAATACTGACTCTCGAAAAATTTCGAAACATTCGCATATGGACTGTACAAAATGAGGGTTGGTGCGGTTTTCCACTTGAGAAAAAGAAGTGGTCCATGATCTGCCGGACCTACCCTAGGTCCCCTATGGGTAGGATGATATCACCAAAATCGAATCGTGCACACGGAATATAACGTCCCACGAATAGAGTATGCGGACTTATTGGTTAGTTCAGTATGTTGTGTTTAAGTAAAAATAATCATAATACAGGAACTAATTCAAGATATCAGTGTCAAATGTGGAGTGTCTAAAATGTTGGAGGTTCGTTCAGCATATTTATTACCAGACGTTCAGCCGCCTAGCGGCCGCCGAACGTCTCTTTGGGGCTTCGCCCCCTAACCCCGAGAACAATTCCAATCTTCCTCCATTCTCCTTTAGGCCTTCTTACTTTTGTTAAGTAGAAAACTGATTTTACTATATAGATTAGTTCAGCGGGATATGGTAGGGCCTTCACCGCTTCTATGAAGCCCATCCACCCTCTACCGCATGTTCTCGATTTATTAGGGAGGGGGGGGGGGGTGGCAAAAGTAATGGGACTCTCCATGCCGTGTGGATATATCTCGTGACTGGAGTCCGGTTTCGTACTTCTCGTATTTGTATGTTTGTATGCTACCTAATGAAGGCCACCTGAGATGTTACCACTTCCGCCCTTTCCAGACGGGAGGTGGACATTCTGCCTGAAAGCGGCGCGGGCAAAGATATGCGATCCAGTTGGGGGTGGGGCCACCTTGGGGGGGGGGGGGACAGTGCCTGCGGAGCCAATTAGCGTCGAATCGCGCAGTGACACCCGCCGCTTCGCGCTCGGCCAGAGAGCCCTCGCCGCGGAGGCGATGCTGACCCAGCCAACCACGGGAGCCTGTAGGTCGACCAGATTTGGTGTGATTACAATTGGTGGCGATGTCCGTTCCTCCACGTGGTGCCACTGGAAACTGTTCGCTCTGCGAGCTAAGCCGATCACGGACATTCGATTGCAGGCGACAGGCCCTTGTGACAGGCCGGCCTACGAAGACCAATGTCACATCACATGGTGTATGACTGTTCAGGTTTATCGAGATTGTGCTACGGCGTCCGCGGGAGCCGACGCGCACTCACAAAGCCCGGCGAGTGTGGAAAGTATGCGAGGGTCCCTGATGCGAGGACGGCATCGGGGGGCAACTGAGTTAGTCCGAAAGTCCCGTAACGTAAGCAGGACCCGCGTGGCTACGCTGAATGTGGGTACGTTGACGGGCCGCTCGTGCGAGTTGGTTGAAGCACTGGAGCGTAGAAGAGTTGATTTCTGTGCGGTGCAGGAGACGAGGTGGTCCTGCCGCAAGTCAAGGGACATAGGACGAGGCTTCAAGGCCGTTCTATGTGGAAGTCCCAGGACCACCAGTGGTGTCGGAATAATCGTCTCCGAACGATTTCGTGACTCGATTGTAAGCGTCGAGCGCTTTGACGATCGATTGATGAAGATCGTTGTCGCCGTGAAGGAGCGACTCTATCACTTCTTCTCTGCGTATGCTCCGCAGACTGGCTGCTCGGATCAAGCCAAGGAAGAGTTTTGGAGCCTGCTTGATGAGAAGACAGCAGAGGTACCGTCGAAGGATGTCATCATAGTCGCTGGTGACCTCAACGGGCACGTCGGCGCGACGAAAGACGGGTACGGCTGTCATGGTGGGTTCGGATACGGGTCGCGTAACGCAGATGGTGAGCGTATCCTTGAATATGCGGAATCGCACAACCTCACCATAGTGAACACAGTATTTCGCAAACGCGATTCCCACCTCATCTCGTTCTATAGTGGGAACACCAGGACTCAGATAGACTTTGTCCTTGTGAAGGATCGAGACCGAAGTCTTGTCACAGACGCGAAGGTCGTGCCGTATGAGACGGTCGCCCCACAGCATCGACCGCTGATCTGTACTTTAAAGATCGCCCCTCCGAGGCTGAAGCAGGTCGAGCGATGCGGTGCACCAAGAATCAAGTGGTGGCGAATGAAAGAGAAGGAAGCAGCTGTGATTTCTCGCGTGCGGTTACCGACAGTGACAACTGTCGACGAAACTTGGGAGAAGGCCACCGACGCGATTCGTCACGCTGCACGGTCAGAGTTCGGCATCACGAAGCCTGGACACGGAAGGTCGACAAGCAGGCCTGGCTGTGGACAGATGACGTGAAAGCCAAAGTTCGAGAGAAGAAGACGCTATATCACGTGTTTCTCGGCGAAAAGACAGCCGATAACTGGCGGAAGTACCAAGAAGCGAAGAAAGCTGCAAAGAAGGCAGTGGCTGTTGCAAAAGCCACTCATTATGGAGATGTCAACGAGAAGCTCGAGTCGCGCGATGGTGAGCGGTATCTGTACCGACTCGCAAAGAAACGCCATCGCCAGACCGAGGACATCGAGAAGTTCTTCGGCATCAATGATGAGAACGGCCATCTTCTTATGGACCGCAAGAAGGCATTGAAGCGATGGCGCGATTACTTTGAGGAAATCTCTACAGTAGAATTTCCTCATCCAGCCATCCCCTCAACGGCTCCAACCCACGGCCCCGTTCAGAAGATCACCGTGGAGGAGATTGAAGCGGCTTTGAAGAAGATGAGGCCAGGCAAAGCGACTGGGCCCGACGACGTGGCAGCAGAACTGTGGAAGTCGAAGTTTTGGTACCCTGCTGAGTGGTTGGCGAAGTTCTTTAATCAGGTTGTGGCGGAGAAAAAAGTGCCTGAGTGTTGGCGCCAAAGTACGACGATTCCGATTTGGAAGAAGAAGGGCAGTCCTGCAGACTGCTCCAATTACCGTCCGATTCGCTTGCTTTCGCACAGCATGAAGATCTTTGAGCGAATTATCGACGGACGAATTCGTGACATCGTCCAGCTGTCCAGCAATCAGTGCGGCTTCGTGGCTGGCTGTGGCACCATTGATGCCATTCACGCCGCCCGCCTCCTGATAGAGAAGCATCGCGAGAAACAGAAGTCGGTGCATATCGCCTTCCTCGACTTAGAGAAGGCCTTTGACCGCGTACCGCGTGAAGTGATATGGTACGCCTTGCGACATCATGGAGTTCCCGAAGAGCTCATAGAGTGGGTGCGAATTCTCTACTCTTGTCCAAAGAGTCGAGTTCAAGCTGCAGCTGGGACCTCGATGGAGTTTCCCATCTCTGTCGGGGTACATCAGGGTTCTGCGCTTTCCCCACTCCTCTTTGTTGTCGTCATGGATGCCATCACTCGAGATCTTCAGAACCCCGTCCCTTGGACGTTGCCTTATGCTGATGACGTAATGCTCGCTAGCGAAGATAAAGATGAACTCGAGCGAGAGGTGCAAGCTTGGTGTGATCGCTTGGAGCGGTTTGGACTCAAATTGAACGTGAAGAAGACCGAATATCTAACGAAGGACGTTACTGAGTCCAGCTCCATCAAGGTTAACGGCATCGAGCTCCCACGCACTTCGGTCTTTAAGTACCTGGGATCAGCAGTCACGTCTGACGGCAAACTGATGATTGAAGTGAATTCACGCGTGAGTGCAGCTTGGTCCAAGTGGCGCTCGTTGACTGGGGTGCTCTGCGATAAGAAGATACCGGAGCGCTTGAAGTCGAAGATATACAGAGCAGTCGTCCGGCCAGTAGCGATGTACGGCGCTGAGTGTTGGCCTGCGACCAGGGAAGTTGAAACGCGCCTCAGCGTCATGGAGACGAAGATGCTGCGCTGGACGGCTGGAGTCACGCGCATGGACCGCATTCGAAACGATGCTATTCGGCAAAAGTTCGGTGTCGCGCCGATAGCCGACAAGATGCGCGAAGCTCGCTTGCGATGGTACGGCCACGTCCTGCGTGGAAAGGAAGACAGCGTCCGCAAGATAGGCCTTAACTTCGAGGTAATTGGAAAGCGGCCTAGAGGGCGCCCGAAGCAGCGCTGGGCTGATACGTTACATGCGGACTTGAAGATTACTGGTGTTTACCCTGATCTAGCGCTGGATCGGGAAAGGTGGCGTCATAACACCAGAATAGCGGACCCCGCTATGATGCGGGACAAACGCTGAAGAAGAAGAAGAAGAAGAAGAAGAAGAAGAAGAAGAAGAAGAAGAAGACAATCGATAGAGGGATAGGAGGCCCAGACGGCTTGTATTGGCAGTCCAGAAATTGGGATTGATCTGAACCCTACCATCTTCTATATCAGAATTTCAAGCTCTATTGAATGAGCCAGGAAAGAATCTTGTCTCAATAATCCTTACAACATTTTTTTTTCAGGCGCAGCTAACCTTCGGTAAATATCAGTTTTTATTTATATCAGAATTAACTACGACGCATACTTCCAGGCTACTACTGATTTGAACTCTACTATCTCCTGACTAGAATTTCGATTTCTATCAAATGAGGTAGAAATTATCCTGTCTAAAAAATCCTTAAGGCGGCTTTAGGCGTTGTTTACTTTCCTTAAATACCAGTTTTATTTATATCAGAATTAATTGTGAGACATACTTCCATGCTGAAATTGCGCGAGGAATATAGCTAGATAGACGAGAGACCTTCTAAGAGAACACCAGGTGCTCAACATTTTTGAAGACGACATTATGATCTTTCAGTGCGTAGAGCACGTTCCCAGTTTTAAATTGCACGATGATTTGACAGTCGGTAGACTCCCTAAGAACACCAAAGTACTCTAATTTTCTCATGAAATTTCATGAGTGTTTCCTAACTCGTTAATTGGTGGAGGAGACATTGGCTATGCAGGTACATTGCCTGTTGGACGCGAGGTCAAAACATCGCTAGAAGCCACAGACGACTGGACGAGCAATTTGAAGTATTGCGTGATGAAATTTATTCTCTGTGAACATTAGATTCGATGAAGCACCTATCCACTAGCACCTATCTTCGTCTCGAAATATGTGATTTGTGCATTATAAGGTTCCATAGAAAAAGAAAAAGTTACAAAATGCTAAAGAGGTGTCATGTTGAAACTAACGCTTTAAACTTCTGTTAAAAGATCTCTCGTCTATCTAATTGGAATCGTCGTGGAATTTTAGCCTGGAAGCACACCTCGAATTTAATCCTGACATATGTGAATAGAAATCGATATTTAGCGAAAATATACAGCGCATTAGAAAAATCGCTTTAAGGGTCATTGAGGCGGAGTTCTTTTCTGGATCATTCGATGGAGCTTGAAATTCTGATATAGAAGATGGTAGGGCTCAGATCAATCCCAATTTCTGGACTGCCAATGCAAGCCGTCTGAGCCTCCTATCTCTCTATCGATTGTAATCACACCAAATCTGGTCGACCTACAGGCTCCCGTGGTTGGTTGGGTCAGCATCGCCTCTGCGGCGAGGGCTGTCTGGCTGAGCGCGAAGCGGCGGGTGTCACTGCGCGAGTCGACGCTAATTGGTTCCACAGGCACTGTCCCGCGTCTTTGCCCGCGCCGCTTTCAGGCAGAACGTCCCTCACCCTTTCCAGAAGCATGCCAAAACCGCAGTCTGTCTGATGCCGAAACCCCAGCCTGGCGAGTCGACCTGTGTCGCGCAAATCTCCGTCGGGCCGCTCCTTTGAGTTGAGAGAGGCACTGGAGCGAAGAAAGGTTGACTTCTGTGCGGTGCAGGAGACGAGGTGGTCCTGCAGCAAGTCAAAGGACATAGGCCGAGGCTTTAATGCCGTTCTGTGCGGCAGTCCCAGGACCACCAGCGGTGTTGGTATAATCGTTTCCGAACGCTACCGAGACGCGATTGATCGTTGCCGCTGCTGAACGGCGAATATATCACCTCTTCTCTGCGTACGCTCCGCAGACTGGTTGCTCCGAAGCAGACAAGGATGAGCTTTGTAGCCTGCTTGATGGGAACACAGCAGAAGTTCCGTAACTGGACGTAATTATTGTCGCAAATGATCTTAACGGTCACGATAGAGCAACGAAAGACGGTTACCGCTGTGATGATGGTTTCGAATACGTATCACGTAATTTCGATGGTGAGCGCATACTTGAGCATGCAGAGTCGCACGATCTCACCATCGTGGACACGAAGCTTCGAAAACGTGCCTCCCACCTCATCTCGTTTTACAGCGGGAAAACTAAAACGCTAGTCGACTTTGTCCATGTGAGGAATCGAGACCAAGGGCCAGTCACTGATGCAAAGATCGTGCCGTACGAGACGGTCGCCACGCAAAATCGACCGCTGATCTGCACTATGAAGATCGCTCCTCTGAGCACTAGACAGATCGAGCGCTGCGGACCAGCAAGAATTAAGTGGTGGCGATTGAAGGAGAATGAAGCGGTGTGACATCTCGCATTCGGTTGCCGACGGTCACGACCGTCGAAGAAACCTGGCGGGATGCCACCGAAGCCATGATAAATGCTGCACGCTTCGAACTAGGCACTACCAAACACGGACGGCGTAAGGTCGACAGGCAGCCATGGCTGTGGACTAACGTGGTTATGGAAAAATTCCGTGAGAGGAAGAGGTTATACCATGCATTCCTCAGCGACAAGGCAGCCGAGAAATGGCGCTTGTATGAAGAGGCGAAGAAATTGGCCAAGAGGGCAGTGGCCGTTGCAAGAGCCACTCATTACGATGATGTCAACGAGAGACTCGCGCGATGGTGAGCGATTTCTTTATCGACTCGCCAAGTTCCATCATCGCCCTACTGAGGATGTTGAAAAGTTCTTTGACATCAACGATGAGAATGGGCATCTCCTAATGAACCGCAAAATGGCCTTGAATCGATGGCGAAACTAATTTGAGGGAATCTCGACGGTAGAGTTTGCCCATCCAGCCATTCCCTCTAATTCTCCATTGTACGGTCCCGTTCAGAAAATCACTGTTGTGGAGACAGAAGCGGCTTGAAGGAAGATGAAGCCAGGCAAGGCAACGGGACCTGATGATCTAACGGCCGATTTGTGGAAGTCCAAATCCTAGTACCCAGCTGAGTGGCTGTCGATGTTCTTCAACCAGGTGGTTGCGGAGAAGAAAGTATCTGATAGATGGCAGATAAGCACGACGGTTCCGATTTGGAAGAAGAAGGGCAGTCCAGCAGACTGCATAAGCTACCGTCCAATTCGTTTGCTTTCGCACAGCATGAAGATCCTTGAGCGAACTGTTGATGGACGCATTCGTGACGTCGTCCAGCTTTCTACCAGCCAGTGTGGCTTCGTAGCTGGGTGTGGCACCATCGATGCAATACACGCCGTTCGTCTACTTATAGAAAGCACCGCGAGAAACAGAAACCGGTGCATCTTGCCTTCCTCGACTTGGAGAAGGCCTTGGATCGCGTTCCGCGTGAAGTGGTATGGTATGCTTTAAGACAGCATAATGTTCCCGAAAAGGTTATTGAGTGGGTGCGGCTACCCTACTCCTGTTCGAGGAGTAGAGTCCAAGCGCCAGCAGGTACGTCGATGGAGTTTCCCATCTCTGTCGGAGTACATCAAGGTTCTGCACTCTCCACACTGCTCTTCATCGTCGATATGGATGCCATATCGTGCGATCTTCAGCAGCCAGTCCCTTGGACGTTGCTTCATGCTGATGATGTAATTCTCTCTAGCGAAGATAAAATTGAACTCCAGCGGCAGGTGCAAGCTTGGTGCGATCGCATGGAGTGAATTGGACTCAAATTTAATGTCAGGAAGACCGAGTCTATGACGACTGACGAAGATGAGTCCAGCTCCATTAAGGTAAACTGCATTGAGCTGCCACCTACTTCGGTATTCAAGTACTTGGGATCAGCAATTGCGTCCGATGGCCGATCTACTCGTTGATGAAGCCAATTCACGCTTGAGTGCAGCGTGGTCTAAGCGGCGCTCTCCGACGGGAGTGCTCTGCGACAAGGAGATACAAGAGCGGCTTAAATCGAAGATCTACAGAGCAGTCGTTCAACCTGTAACTGTTTACGGAGCTGAGTGCTGGCCTGATACCAAAGAAATTGAATGACGCCTAGGCGTAATGGAAACGAAGATGCTGAGGTGGACTGCTGGAGTTATAGGTTTGGACCGTGTGTGCAACGACTCCATTCGGCAAAGGTTTGGTGTCACCCCGATAGTTCGGAAATTGCGTGAAGCTCGTCTGAGATGGTACGGACATGTTCTTCGCGCAAGCGGTGACACTGTCCGAAAGATTATCCTTAACTTCGAGGCGCCCGGAAAGCGGCCACGACGGAGATCAAAGCAGCGCTGGCTTGATACGCTGCATCAAAACTTCAAGATGGCTAGGTTACACCCTGATCAGGAAAAGTGGCGCCAATAGTCCAGGAAAGCGGACCAAGAAAGCGGGACAAACGCTGAAGAAGAAGAAGAAAAAATATATATAATATAAGCGGCTAATGTTTCATGGCTAATATATATATATATATTTATTTAGTTAGTTATATTTATTGTAGCCAATAGCAATTACAAAAAACAGACAGACAATGAGAAATCTACGATTGGCTATGGAAGAAGTCTAAAAAAATGTCAAATATTCAGATTGATATTTGCAATTGGCGAAGAGTAGTCCGTCCTTGTCTCTTATAATGGGAGAAAATAATTTGTAAAGGTTGCTGAAAGCATAAAAAGAACATAATACTTTTATAAAATTCTCGCGGCATGTGATGCGCCAGGTCTACGACCTTCTAAGCACACGATCCTACACACGACCCGACTTATATATATATATATATATATATATATATATATATATCCACGGATCTCCCTCGATAAAGAGCCTTCGGGCTCTCTTGTTAAGAGGGATCTCGGGCCGCTTGTCGCAGGGCCACGTGGCGCGTCCCCGGGTGGTGGATAGGGGAATTAAACGCGAACCAAATGCGACCGTGTATGCCCAGAGACGCAGGTGGGATGCAGGGGATGGACTCCTTGCTCCTGCTGTGTCGGGTCGACGCGTTCCTTGTGCGTGGGAGCGGCATGCTCATACACAGTGTGCGTGGATGTGTTCGTGACTGTGTGGATTGTAACTGTGTCGGCTCGGCCAAAAGCTTGCACTCGGTAGACTGGTAGTACATGTAAGGCGATTCGAGGCCGCCTTATGTCTCGCCCCGTCCCTTCGGGCAGTCTGGCTGGCTGCCCGAAGTTCTTCGCCCGCACGACAGAGCCCTACCCGTGTGTACTCCAGTCAAAAACAGCAGCACTAAAGGGCCTCATTCCCCTGACTCCGAAAGAGCCCCCATTTCTGCAGCGATGGGAAGGACGAGTACGGGGAGGCTGCTAAAATCTCAGGGCGTAACCAGGCTGCGCAAATTGATAAGGGCTAGGATGACCACTTGTACTTACAACGCCCGCACGCTCGCATCGGAAGCATCCGTTGAGGACCTGATGATGCAAGCCAGGAAGATCAAGTACGACGCATCGGACTGACCGAGACGAGAAGACACCACCCCCTACACGCCGCCTACGACTCCGGAGAAGAACTGTTCCTCGGAACATGCGACAGCAGGGGAGTAGGCGGCGTTGGTGTCCTCGTCAACAAGCACTTGGCCATGAACATCGATTCGTACGAGTCTCTGACAACCCGAATCGGACGTCTGCGACTGAAGCGATGTGGTTCCGTGCCAGCTTTGACTGTATTCGTCGCGTATGCACCAACATCCGACTACGACGATGAAGAGGTCGAAGCCTTCTACGTGGAGCTGGAGAAGTTCTATAAGGAAGATCACACCTTCTACAAGGTGATCGTCGGCGACTCCAACGCCAAGATCGGACCGCGAAGGTCGCCGGAAGAACTTCACATCAGAACACACGGGTCGGAGTGGAACGAGCAAGGTAGAAGGCTGTCTGAGCTTATCATGTCGACCAAGACCATCCATGGAAACTCACAGTTCCAGAAGCCTCCCTCCTTACGTTGGACCTGGGAATCCCCCGGTGGCCAGTTCCACAACGAGATCGACCACATCATCTTCAATCGCAAGTATTGCCTGACCAATGTTTCCGTTTTCCCCAAGTTCTACACGGGATCGGGCCACCGCCTCCTTCGCGCGGGGTTTCGCTTTTCGCGTCAAGGAGAGAAGGACGCGAAGTTCAAGAAGAGGAATCCCAGAACGACCATCAACTGGGAACTCTACACCTCTCTTGCCGGCCTTTGGGAAGATACCGTCATGGACAACATCGACGAGGAATACGACCACTTCGTGCACCATCTCCGAGATAGTGCTAACGGAGCCGAGAGCTTGAAAGACCAGCAAGAGACGCCTGTCTTCGGAAACTCTCGACCCAGCGTGGAGCAGCACGAGCGTCAGGCAACTACCAACAGACGTCCGAGCTTGCGAGGCTATGCAGAGCGGCGATAAAGGAGGATCTTAAGGAGAGAAGGGCGGAAGTGTTGGCTGAAGCTGCAGAGGCAGGTTTGAGCATCCGCAATGCCCGCCGGAACAGCCATGCGAGCAAGCAGGATTTCCGAGTGGATTCAGCACGGTCGACCACATTCACACCATTATGAAGCTTATCGAAGTGTCGCGAGAGTACAAGCTGCCGCTGTGCCTTACGTTCATCGACCTGAAGAAGGCATTCGACTCCGTCGAAACTGAAGCGGTCATCGACGCCCTGCTCACTCAGGGTGTTCCTACTCAGTACATCAGAGTACATCGAGAGCTGTACAGTGGATTCACGACCAAGATCTCACCATTCTACAACGACGTCCTCATCGACGTAAAGAGAGGGGTTCGGCAGGGGATAACATATCCCCGAAGCTCTTCAGCGCCACCCTCGAAAACGTCATGCGCGAACTAGAATGGAAAAACATGGGAATGAAGGTCGACGGCCGGCAACTACATCATCTTCGCTTCGCTGACGACATCGTGCTCATAACACCGAGCATCAGTCAGGCGGAGCGAATGCTGGCCGACTTCGATCGTGTATGTGGGAACGTTGGACTGCAGATGAATCTTACGAAGACGATGTTCATGAGGAACGGTCAAGTTTCTGATGCCCCATTCTCGCTCAACGGAACGAACATCTCCGAATGCTCCACCTATGTGTATCTGTATTATGGCCAACGACCTTGCGCCAGAGCTGAGCAGGAGGAAACGAGCGGCTTGGGGAGCTTTCAAGAGCGTTGGAGAAGTCGCGAAGAAGACGAATAACGTCTGACTCCGTGCCCACCTATTAGACTCTACCGTTCTTCCTGCCCTAACATACGCCTTAGAGACCTGGGTTATACGAAAGCAGGATGAACACGCGATCAGCGTCGCGCAGCGTGGAATCGAGAGGACGTTGCTCGGAGTGACACGACTCACGCAAGTGAGAGAAGGCCCCGGGGTTCCGAGCTTCGCCGACGTTCGAAGATCAGAGACGCTGTCGCGTGGACCAAGTTGTCGAAAATTAGGTGGGCCGGCCACGTAATGCGCTTCCCAGACACCCGCTGGACGAGAGCCGTCACCGACTGGATTCCGCGGGATGTCAAGAGAACACCAGGACGCCCACCAACGCGTTGGTCGGACTTCTTCGTGAAAGCCCTGAACGACCGCTATGACGCTCTTCGTGTCCCTCGAGCGAGGAGGATCCATTGGAGCGCTGTGGCACGCGACAGGGACGAATAGAGACGCTGCTGGCGCCCGCTCGAGCAAGTCGATAATCAACGGGACGACAGGTGATACAGGTGATATATATATTTATATTTATATATAATGGGAAAACATAATTTGTAAAGGTTGCTGAAAGCATAAAAAGAACATGAAACTTTTATAAAATTCTCGCGGCATACGATGCGCCAGGTCTACGACCTTGTAAGCACACGACCTGACTTATATATATATATATATATATATATATATATATATATATATATATATATATATATATATATATATATATATATATATATATATACCAGGCTGTCCAATAATTCTTGTCCGTAAATTTCACCATTTTTAATTTTTTTAAACTTTATTGAAAAGCAAGTCTAATCAACATTATAATCACCACAGTTATCCACAACAGTGGCCCGTCGATTGGGCAGGTCGCCGATGCTCTTCGCCCAGAACTCCGGGCGCTGCGACTCGAAGAAGTGCGCGATGTCGGATTTGAGGTTGTCGTAGTTGGTGAATTTTCTTCCGGCCAAATGGTGCTTCAGCGCGCGCTACGAGTGGTAGTCGGAGGGGACGAGGTCCGTTGAATACGGCGGATGGGCAACCGTCTCCCAGCCGAGCGTCGCCAACTTCTGCTGGGTCTCCTTCGCCACGTGGGGGCGCGCGTTGTCGTGCAGCAGGTGGACCGAGGCCCGTCGAGGGCGCTTTTCTCGGATGGCGGCGGCTAGTTTCTCGAGGTGATCGGTGTAGATGGAGGCGGTGACCGTCCTGCCTTGCGGGAGCAGCTCGAAGTACAGCATGCCCTTGGCGTCCCACAGGCAGCAGAGCATGATCTTCAGCGGGTGTTCCCTGTCCTCGAGGCTCGTGTCGCCGCTCTTGAGACGATTGAACCAGCGCCTGACTGTGCGTTGGGACACTGCATTCTCCTTGCACGCTCTGCAGATGTTGGCGACCGCGGTGCCCGTGTCGTTGCCCAGCAGCCACTCGTAGTACACGAACGTACGAATTCGACCTTGGTCCATGTTAGCGTGTACTGGTAGCCGGCTACAGCGTCTTATATACCCCTAGCGTGGAACCCTGGAGAACCTTCTAGAAGGTTTTTACACTTGCCTGATACTATAACACTTCTAAGGAAAATTATAGAATTCTGAAAATTTTCGGACAGGAATTATTGGACAGCCTGGTATATATAAGTCGGTGACGGCTCTCGTCCAGCGGGTGTCGAAGCGCATTAGGTGGCCGGCCCACCTAATTTTCGACAACTTGGCCCACGCGACAGCGTCTCTGATCTTCGAACGTCGGCGAAGCTCGGAACTCCGGAGGCCTTCTCTCACTTGCGTGAGTCGTGTCACTCCGAGCATCGTCCTCTCGATTCCACGCTGCGCGACGCTGATCGCGTGTTCGTCCTGCTTTCGTATAGCCCAGGTCTCTGAGGCGTGTGTTAGGGCAGGAAGAACAGTGGAGTCGAATAGGTGGGACGCTATTCGCCTTCTTCGCGACTTCTTCGACGCTCTTGAAAGCTCCCCAAGCCGCTCGTTTCCTCCTGCTCAGCTCTGGCGCTAGGTCGTTGGCCATATTGACTTCGCGACCCAGATACACATAGCTGGAACATTCGGAGATGTTCGTTCCGTTGATCGAGAATGGGGCATCAGAAACTTGACCGTTCCTCATGAACATCGTCTTCGTAAGATTCAGCTGCAGTCCAACGTTACCACATACACGATCGAAGTCGGCCAGCATTCGCTCCGCCTGGCTGATGCTCGGTGTAATGAGCACGATGTCGTCAGCGAAGCGAAGATGATGTAGTTGCCGGCCGTCGACCTTCACTCCCATGTCTTCCCATTCTAGTTCGCGCATGACGTTTTCGAGGGTGGCGCTGAAGAGCTTCGGGGATATGGTATCCCCCTGCCGAACCCCTCTCTTTACGTCGATGATATATATATATAATATAAATATATATATATATATATATATATATATATATATATATATCGTCGGCGATTATACATTGGATCCGATCGAAAATCATCGGATAATTGGATGATTCGGATAAGGGTGACTTTGCGGCCTTGGATTTTTGGATGATTCGGATTGTGATATCCGAGTAGGATATCCGAAAATGATTCATTCGGATCCAATGCATGTCGGCGATGGCGATGCCTCTACAAGAAGAGGCTCTAGTCGCCCACTGTACCAAGGGTGTGCGTTAATTTTTTAAGTAAATTTTTGACAACCATTTTTAAACAAAAATTTTTTGAGTTAAAATAGGTAAATTCGGTAAATTCGTTAAATAAAATTTCACTTAGCTGTATGTAGTCAGTTTGGCTTCGTCAGGCCGTATTTTTGTATGTAAAAAGCCAAATCTTTTTCTTTATTGATTTTTTTGGTTTCATCTAGTATAGATGACAAGTCCCCCATATATAAAAGAGGAAGGGTTTTTTGTCCGATGTTACTTACTTTGATACTTTGATGGTCCTTTTGTCGGCTGGAGGTCTTCTCAGCGGAGACCACAACTCATCCAGACCGCTCGATCTCTGGCTGTTTGCATCCAGTGAGGCAGACTCCGCTCTCTGAAAGATCTTGAGAATGAGTCTGCCCATCGCGTTGGCGGTCGTCCCAGTGGTCTCTTATGGCCTCTCGGGAGCCATTCTGTGACACGGAGACTCCATATATCGTCCTTTCGTCGAAGCAGGTGTCCGGCCCAGCGATATTTGGACTTCTTCATGTACTGCAGCGGGTCTGCTAATTGCGACTTCTCCCGTAGCTCCGAGCTTCGTAGGCCTTCTTGCCATTGCTGACGAAGGCTTGTCCTTAGAAGACATCTCTCCAGTGCACGATGCGTAGTTTGCATCGCTCTGGCGATTGTCTTGTTGTCGGGCCAGGTTTCCGTCGCGTAACACATCGCAGGCAGTACAGAGGCGTTGAATATCGAGGCCCTGAGGCCGGGATCCTTGATCTGATCGGTGACTTCGCGAACGCTGTCCGATGTTAGCCACCCGCAATTCCTATACCGCCTAGCTAGCCGGTTTAGTCACCCCAAGTTTGCGGTTCGGTTGCCAGTTGTCCAACACTAAGACGCTTGACAGTTGTCCACCACTACTGTCCACCACTTGACAGTTTACCATCTACTCCCATCGACTGCCAGACGTAGACGCTTGTTTCGAAAGACGTCTCCATTGGCTACACGCCAGGACCACAGACACCCACCATATGATTTTTCGCAGCTCTCCTGTGTGGTGCTATTTTCCTCTATATTTTCCTCTATATTTACCGCCATACTTCTACCCCTACCCCACTACTCTCCTGTGTGCTGCTACTTTCCTCTATGTTTACCACCATACTTCTACCACTACCCTACTAACCGGCTGCTCCTATCTGCACCTTTTTTCTGCATTGAAAAATGAGACGAATGCAAGGAATGAGCGGTAACTACAATGCGAGCATGGAGGTGGAAATAATAGAATACCTCTCTCGTCGCTACCTGTGGCAATTTAGATGCGAGTACCGCCGTACTTCTACATCACCCCAGGGCCTGGGAAGCTACGACTCCACAAATTGCATCCTTTTCCACTGTGCACTATGACAACCGGTTGCACTTTTCTGCTATTTCCCCACAGATGGCGTTTTTTTGTGTTCAATTTACCTCTCTGTTTACCGCCATACTTCCTACCACTACCTCATTACATGGGAAGCTACGACTCCAGATATTGAATACTTTTCTATGGTGCAGAATGACAACCGGCTGCACTTTTCTGCAGTTTTTTTGCTATTTCGCCCCATAGATGCCGTTTTTTGCATTCAATTTACCTCCACTTTTACTGCCATACTTTTACTCCTGTCCCGCTACCAGGGAAGGTACGCCTCAAGCAATGCCATAACTTTGCGGAGTTCCATTACATTGCACCAATGCCATTACACGGCCTATCGTGAATTTGGATGTGTCGTGCAGTGCAATTGCACAACATTCCGTCTCTCTTTGCCCCTCACGCCTCATCACTCACTTCCAGTTGGTTACCAGATGAACCTAGATGAATGGAAACGGAGCTGCACACATCACTTGTGTCCACAATTCGACTTCCTATGAGGGTTTCAATTTGGAAGTGAGCATAGATGAATGGAAACGGAGCTACACACATCACTTTTGTCCAGAATTCCACTTCGTAGGAGGGTTTGAGTTTCGAACTGAACCTAGATGAATGGAAGCGGAGCTACACGCATCACTTCTGTCCAGAATTCGACTTCCTTAAGTGGGTATTTCCGTTAGTGAGCATTCTGCTTTTTTCCACACGCTGCACGACGGCAACGCTTCGTTGTGATCTATCGGAGAGATTTCCATCCTCTTTCACGCAAAGCACGGCTCGATCCTCGATATTGCAAATTCGACTGCGATCATTTGGCACGTTCCCAACGCCCCTCCCCCACCCACAAACACAAACGCACACGTAGCAAAACACACAACACGCGGCACACACAATAGACACCTACACACACGTTCGGTTGTTCATCACCTACAGTGAGACTTGACAGTCCATACGCAGCCATCTAAGACACCCTCAGTGGGATCTCATCGTTTATCTACATTCACCCAACAGCACTCGAATAATACTAATTATGCTTCGTGATGTGTGTATGTGCGTGTGGGTCACGCCGCTGTGTAAGGAATCATCCCTAGCGCGGCTCGGCATTGGGATGGGTTGCATACCCCACGTGGCTCGCGATACCCGACGCCGGCGATGCCGTCTAGCCTAGCGTGGCCCGCCCGACCAGAGTCGGGTGCGGGCGGAGCCCGCAACCGACGCTGGTATGCGACAATAGGGCGATGTCTTCATCTTCATAACAAATAACCACAGACCATCCATCATCGACAAAATTGCTAAACGAGAGAAATCATTAAGATCCCAAAAACTCAACAGTAACAACAAAACAAGACTCCTAGAGTAACAAATTTCTTACTATGCCCAGTTCATTTAGCTTGTGGAAAGTCGTCCAGCTTCTAAGAGGATCCAAAGTGTTATACACCATACCACAGCTCAACGTTTTTGAGTGTTCTCTTTTGTTCTGAAGAACTTTTAGTTTCTGACAAAACTTTTCACAGAAATTGCGCTCACTAAGTAGACTTTTGCGGTACAACATTCTTCAATACTCCCATAATTGTTTCGGAAAACTACAGAATGTTTTAATGAAGAATTCAGGTCAGCCAGTGATTACAGCGAATTCTTTGGTGCAGTTCGTCTTTTGAAAGACATTCATGAATTCCATTAATCTGCTTGTTCTTAAAATGATTTATTTTTCATAAAAGCTCCTGTTCTTACTGCAGACGACAGAAGAAAACCAAGCAAACAGCCACGGACCGTTGACCAAATTTTAATGGGATCGAATTTCGCTGCATTGAGTACTTTTGTCTTTGCTACCCACGTAACGTAGATCTCAACTGCTAAGCTCTTTCTCCTCTGTGCTCAGAAGGAAAGGCATAAGCACACACGTATTTAAAAGTGCATTTCTTGCCCTATATTAACAATGACCAATCTTGTCTTTCTCCTTCCTAATTCCTCCATATGGAATTCGCCACCGTCTTTCACTCTTCTACGACTTTTCAGTAATTGACCATTCAGATTTTCTTCTTGAAGCGCCTGGTCCAGACTGTACAGCACACTTCCTTGAGGTTCAAATGTGTTTTTGCTTTCTCAATTTGTTCTCAATCTCGAAGAGTACATTTTGGACTGCTGAGGAAATTTCTTGCTAGAGCCAGACCTGCACCTTCAAAGGTACGCCTTTTTCGTATAGCTTTAAAAAATCTTCACACTATAGACTGCATGTAAAGTACTAGTTTTTATACGAACCTCACATATAATAATTGACGAAAAGAGTGGATTCTTCTCTTTTTAATTAATTAATTTTTTTGCTTTCGTATACATATGTTCACTGTTTCACGTATATACTTGTGCGCCTCCAAAACAAAACTGCCATGAAAAAGCTCGAAGAGAACGAAAAGGTCAAGCAACATCGTGACATGCACGGCATGAAATCCATTAAAAAGGGAGCAATGACACTACCAGCAGCCACGGTGAAGAACCAGTATGTATCAATCAAACGCGAGAAGCGACCTAGGGACCCCAAAAACGCGAAGCTATAGCAGAGAAAAGTGGGGCGCACGCAAATAAATTACTCAAGGAGCAAGAAAAATGCCAACAATTCTTGAAATACGAGGACGAAATCGATTGCTTATTTCCCCTGATTCGAGTAAGTAGAGGGTCTCCTCGTTATCGCGGCGAAGCTGCGAAAGCTCATCCAAAAAATTCGTCCAAAATGCATGAAGAAGAAGTAAAATTTCAAAAAATGTGCGTAAAACGTCGTTGATGCAAATTATCGAAAATTTTCGTCGTTAAATTTCGTTAATTTGTTTAAAATAAAAATTGCCGGTAAATCCGGTAAATCCTTAATCGTTACACGCATACCTCTGCTCTGTAGCTGGGTGGAACAGGTCACAATGGCCAGAAGATAGCGGCGTACGTCAGACTTCTCCTACGCAGCTGTGACGAATAGTCCTATCTCTCTTCCATGCTCTTTATATATAAATAATTAGTAACCGAACCGTCCTAAATTGTGCACAGAAGTAGAATCTCGCTACTTCTCAAACTTTCACTATCTCTACCGCTCCTGCTCTCCGTACAACGGTTTGAAGTATAATATCATATAATATGAATGGTGGGGGTGTCCGTTCCTCTACGTAGTGTCACTAGAAACTGCTTGATGTGCGAGCTAAGCTGAACACGGACACTCGATTGCAGGCGACAGGCGCTGGTGACAGGCCGGCCTACAAACAACCCATTGTCACATCGTATGGGTGTATATCAGTGCATGGTTCTCGAGATAGCGCTATTGTGTCCGCGGGAGCGCGCACTCGCAAAGCCCGGCGAGTGTGAGAAGTATGCGAGGATCCCTGAAGCGAGAACGGCATCGGGGGCAACTGAGCTAGTCCGAAAGCCCCGGAACGTAAGCAGTATGCAGAGCAGGTGTTTGGGTACCCCACAATCTGTCAGCCGAGAATCGAGGCAACTGACCGACGACTTGCAACGCGTTGCTTCGACGACACTGTACAGATCCATTCTTGAATCGATTGATCAGGGGACACGAAAAGTGGTTTTGTATGATCATCCAAGGAGCAATAAACAGTGGGTCTAGAAAAAAAGCATCTCCAAATGAATCACAAGGAAGTACTGCGAAGCGTTCTAAAAAGACGCTTCATTGTGTTTGGTAGAATATCCTCGGGATTGTTCATTTGGAAGTGCTTAAGCCTAGACAAATTGTGGACGCAATTTGATGCGATCAACTGGATCGAGTGAGTCAAGCTTTAGTGGAGACGTATGCGGCGATTGTCATTGATGTCACTGATTGGCGATTGAAGGGCGTCATTCTGCAACACAACAATGCAAGATCGCACTGTACAAAAATTACTCGCCCGTTTTCACAACTTCGGATTACCACTTATTCCAATCCTTACAACATTTCCCTAGTGGCAAAATTTTTAAAAGGATATTCAAAATGCCATATCTATTTTATTGCAAAATTACAACATTTTATAGTTTCGGTATTGGAAATTTGCTCACCAGATGACGAAAGGTTGCTGATGATAGCGGTGATTGCAATGTTGTTAAAAAAGAAAGTTTTGGTAAAAGCTTGTTCAGTTGAAGTCAACGTTGAAAAAACGGCATCACTTATTGGATGACCTAATATGAAGAAGTAGCATAAGTTCTGTCCGCTTTTGAATTTTTTGGAATTTTTTATTTTTCTAAGGAACAACCTACAATCAGTCAGCAATTTTTTAGAGGATGTTCAAAATGCCATATCTATTTTACTAGACTATCTGTTCCAATCACCACTACTATTGACCACTTGCTGCCATCTTCGTGGCAACCATTCAATGCCGCGCCTATAGAACTCTGGAGGTTTCGGCGAGAGGAATGCATTCTGGCCCTGTTCCAGGTCACTTTTGTCATATATTTTCCCATCCAAGTAATGCTGCAGAAAGCGGAAAGATGCTAGATCAGGTGAATAAGGGGATGGGGTAGGACTTCCTATCCCTGTTTCACCAATTTTCTGCGCGTTTGGAAAGCAACACGGGAGGGCGTTGTCGTGTAGAAAGCAAATCTTCTTACAAGGGAGGCCCATGAACTTCCCCCAAAGATTCTTAACGTGACCTATATGGTCTTGTAGAGCATCGGACGTGGATCGCAGAACTGTGCTTTGTTTTTGCTAGGGGCCACTGGTTGGTCCGAAAATGGCAAAAAATGGTACCGCTTCAGGACGGGCTGATAAGGCAAAAGTGACACCTAGAATGGCCCTGTCGTGCTCTGAACTTAACTTACAAAAGGTTTAGAGCTCAAATTAAAGTTTGATTATAGTCATTTACCACGTCCCTAGACGAAGCTGAAGTGTACATTCAAGTGATTCATTCGCCGCCGCCTGCGGCAGCGATTGGATTGCCGAGTGGATAGCGAAGCGGGCTTGCGGGAGGGGGTCGAAGGTTCGATTCAGGGGTGGGATTTCTGCGTCCTTCGATGAACTGTAAGTATTTTTGCAAATGACGATTATATTTTGGCTCTGTAGGGTACCTTCTTCGCTTCCTAGCCCTGTTTTCAACCTGTTGTCATATGTGGAAGAAGCTTGTTTTGTTGCGTGAAGCGATATCGCTCGTCCATTAAACGATGGTTGTCTCGCTGAGGAAGGTTCCGTTAGATGCTATCCCCTCTTTGGTATGTTCTCAATTACCTTAGGAAGTGTTTCTCACTATCACCTCAGGAAGTGTTTCTCACTATCACCTCAAGGTAACAAGGTCGACAAGCCTTGACTTGACCCATCATCAAAACAAGCTCACTGCTCTTCGGATTTCTTTGCAGACTGCTTTTTATTTTTCTCACTCACCTCTAGAGGTCGAGAAAAAACATCGGCCCAAATTCATCTTTAGGGTAATTTGAGATTCAGAGCACCAATTTGGCAATCAATTTCGGTGAAACGATAGATTAAGAAGGTTACGATGGATATGTGTAAGATAAAGGAGTATCCGCAGAATAACCGGCACAGCTGCCTTTCACGACACCAGAGATCGAGGAGAGAACGAAAGAAAAAATTTCGCCCAAACATCGCCCAGGATGGTTATTTGCGGTTCTGATCACGGATATGATACCAATTTTTAAATTTTCGGTCTATTATGGCAGATTACGGTAGATATGGGTGAGCAAAGCTGTCTACGTGAGTAGGATCGCTTTCTTCTCCAATGTGGTCAGACTTATTTTCCAACCTTCGACTTCGACCTTCGATGGAAAGCAGTGAAAGCAAAGTGATAATTTAGAAAAAGAGTGACAGATTTGTGGTCAGCAGCTTTAATAGTTCCCGACAGTGCCATTCCAGTGGTCACTTATGCCTTATGAGCTCGCTCTGAAGTGATAACATTGTTGCTATTTCCGGGCCACCCAGTGCCACCCGTAGCAAAATCTAAGTTCTATGATCTTCGTCGGATGCCAAACAAGACCATGTAGGTCTCGTTGAGAATCTTTTGGGGAAGTCCATGGGCTTCCCTTGTTAGGTTGCTCTTGTCTCTGATCTAGTGCAGCCTTGATGTGTTCCAGCTGGAGGGCGTAGATATCGTGAGATCATCTTGCAGAGTCCCCTGTATACAACTCCGGAGAGCGACCAACAAACCGACATCACCACTTTCTTCTCGTGAACTTTTCTTTTGACGTCCATTTCCGGGTCCTTTCCGCGTCCGGCCATTTCCTACATCTACTGTGGTTAAACAAGAATACGGCCTTTTCATCGCCCGTGATTATGTTTCAGAGCCATGCGAAATAGCGCTTTCTGGAGATCAGTGAAGTACAGGCATCTACTCGCTGGAGTCTTTCGTCAGCCAACATTTTGTGAGGTATTCATTTGCCGTACCTTGCAACTCTCCCGAGTTCACGAAGATGGCGGTCCACCGTCATGTGGCTGTAGCACAAACTTCTTGCCACATCCCAGGTACTTGTTGTATTAAACTCCACTGCCGACCTCGTGTCATCTTCTAAACTGCTGTCGCCTGACTTGAAGTGTTGCGTTTGACCGCGGCAAAGTTGATCCCCATGTCGATCGTGGGTTCGAAGGGTCGACGTCCGCCACGCGCGGGAAAATGCGTATATAAGGAATCGACTGGGCGCGAACGCATCTTGACTGGACCAGCCGGCTGCCGTTGCAGCATCTTCATACTTGCATCGACTTTCGGCTCTAGTGCCGAATAAACTCGTCTACCTCATCTTGTCCCAATTCAAAGAGTCGTCGAGTTATCACAGAAGCGGGAAAACCATCTTGCAGGTTTTTATGGAGACCACTCCTTCGCCGTAATTTCTGCATTTATTTGGGAAGATTTTTGCTGCGGAGTGACTTCCATCTAACTAATACAAGAAGCAGAGTCGAAGGTGGTTGCAGTCACAAGCCATAATTAGCCATAAATGTTGCAAAGTGAAAATCTCAGTCTTACATATAATAGTAAACATAGGACGCTCCGGAACATTCTCACAATCCATCTTGCCACGTGGCTCAGGAGAAGCATAGCCACGTTCTGTCGAAGAAAGGGTACGAACTCACGTTGCACCCTAATGTATGTTCAAACTGCATCCGCATTTTCCATAGAATTAGAACGAGTGGCACATCCCGTTAAAAGGTTGATTTACGCCGATCTCTCTGCTTATTCTGAGAAAAGGTCAGCTGATCAGTTACTTCAGGCGAATACAAGATGACAGAATTGATGGAGAATCGAACGTAGACCGTGAAGGTAATCCGTTCCCGTGTACATATCTGAAACATCTGCGATTCTAAACTCTTCATTCTGCGGAAATATCTACAGCAGTTTTCTTTACTTCTTCAGTTGTTTGCTTAATTCATTTGCATAGAATTCAAATTGATTTAGATCTCCATCATGACGGTGTTGTACATTCTAATTTGTATGAGAGCATTAAGAGACAACTGAACACGAATGAACACGGGGCTGGCAGTATCGTACAAGGTAAAGCTTGAAGCTACAAATGTCACAAATGCGAAATACTAGCGAAATGAATGAGACTGATCCAGTGCTTGCACTATGCGGCTAGCGCTTCTAAGCACTCGAAGACTCGGAGCTGCAGGCGGAGGGCTACCGGCTAATCTCGCTTGCTCTTCCGCCCCACTTTGTGCCATTCGCTGAAGCCGACCGCTCCGGGATAATAGTAGACCTCCATCACCCACTTTCGGTACGAATCGCGAGAGATGATCTGGAACTTCGAATTATGAAGGAGACGAATCGTTAGCTACTAATTATCAACTTTAATGCCAAAAAGATGGAGCCCCTTATCGACTAGGACCCCACTGTCATAAATCGTCCTTTGCCATAGTGAGCATGGCAAACCTGGTGCCAACTCATTCAACCAAAAGGAGAGGAGCAGTTTTGAGGGTTCGGCACCAGATCTGTGTGAGAAGGACATACCACTCACTTGCCTGTCTGACTACCTCATGTCATTGCATAGGCTGACCACGATTTAAATTTCTTGCGTGATATCCCGTGGAAGTTGATGGCATGGCACAATAGCGACAAACTTTATCCTATGTATGCCGTTATTTTCAAGTGAAACGATCCTGTTTTGGGAACTAAGCTATACATTCCTATTCCCGTCGACGACAGTAAGCTTGACAAGTAAGCTTGACAGCCCACATTATTCTTCCTTCGCGAACAAGAAAATGCGACTCCGCACTAATTCTGGAAGCATCTCATAAGGTTCACCCTGATCGCATTAACCGATGACATACTATAGGGTTCTATTCGAACTTTTTATATTTTTATAGCATTCAAACTTTTATATTTATAGCCCATGCGGAAGCACTATGTACATATGTGCAGCAATCCCCAAATTTTCGTCAAGTTATATAAGGTGTATGTTATTTCTATCTTGGAATATGGATCCCACATCTGGAGTCATGCCACCAAGAAGCACCAGAATAGAATTGAACACGCCCAGCAGCTTGACATCCACACACCTAAGAGTCTAATTTCAGTTTTAAGGTTCTCAAGGGAGAATCGAAGTTAGATCCGAGTAACTACATGCATGTTTAAACCATGCAGAGGACGCCGCACTTTTTATCCTTAATATTCCGAACAAGGCTGAGAAAGATCGACCCTCTTTCTGTCCTAAAGATTTGTGATCGCTGATTATTTCAACAATAATTGCCTTTCACACTTCTTGTTCACGTTTTTTAAAACAGGGTACTACGGCTAGTGATGGAAAGTTTCAGGTGCTTCCAGGGCTCTCCTGAGAGAACAGGGTAGGAAGGCTTTAAGTTTTCCTGGTTCCCTGAGGCCCCTTAATGGAAAACTTTTGAAAGCTTCTTTCCCTAGCGGTGGAAAGAAGCTTCGGATGCTTCCAGGGCTCTCCTGAGAGAACACGGTAGAAGGCTTTATTAAAGTTCTCCTGGTTCCCCGAGAAACGCTTATTGGAGTCCTTTTT
The DNA here is from genome assembly GCA_947359475.1 of Heligmosomoides polygyrus bakeri. Lineage (NCBI taxonomy): Eukaryota > Metazoa > Nematoda > Chromadorea > Rhabditida > Heligmosomidae > Heligmosomoides > Heligmosomoides polygyrus. Next base: position 41,431,021 of record OX375868.1, read on the forward strand.
AGCCTCTGTCTCTCACTGAGGAGAGCTAGCGCAGAGGCTTGTGCGTGGGTTTGAATCCACGGCTGATGCACCAATTTGGTGGTTCACCAGCGGATGCGTCTGTAGTCAATTGTAATAAGTGATTTACTACTTTATAACTCTCAGAGCACAACGCGAATATCACACCACAGCAGGTTATATAGACAATATACAGGGGAGGAGCTACAAATATCTCCGATTATTAGCCGATGGGGCCAACTACCTCTGGTCTTGAAAGGGGGCACCGCGCCTAGAGTGGACTACTTGCGTAATCTCTATTACCTACTTGCGGTACCCCTAAGTTATGCCTGTGGATGTTACTGAATGATACTTATCCTAGAGTGCTCACCCAAGTATGATAAGTCATACCATTCATTCCTATTTGGCTTACATTATACTACAATGTACATTCATAAATGTAGTCCCTAGTTGGGTATCCACAACAGACGTTATCCAGCAGTCCCATTTCTCTCGCAGGTTTTGAGAGACGCCTATGTAGTTCGACTCTACCCTAATCAACTCAGAGCATTATATTTTTATCGTAGATTTAGTTCGGTAGGTCCAGTCCTAGGATGCCAGGGATGATGAATACCTAACTACCGCAAAACCAGTGCTAGATTCTCCACACATGCAGTGTGCCCGAAGAGTAACATTCTCCCTAGTGTTATTGCCTCTTCAAAAAAAAAAATAAACTGGGAATGCTGTCTTCTTCCTTGTCTGTTTCCTGTCTGCTGGAAGTCCAATTAACAAACACCCATTGTCATTTGATTTTAAATTTTTTTAAAACGAATTTTAAATCGAATAAACTTGACTTTGAAGCCCGTTATAAAGTGATGGTAAATAAAGCTATGTTTCGCATATACAGCTTATACAAGATCTTGAAAACACGTGACCCTCAAGTACTTATCCGAGCTTTCAAGGTCTACGTGCTCCCAATAATTGAAGTGGCACCACAGTCTTTAATCCAACTCAAAAGAAGGATATTGATTTCCTAGAAAGTGTACAAGACAGTTTCACTCGCAAGCTGCTAAGCTGAGATCCTTTGGTCCTAGCTATTCTTCAATTCCAAACGGCGAGGAAAGGGCGCAACAGCTAGGTTTCCGCTCCCGAAAAAACAGAAGGGAAAATCCCCCTATAACGACATAATTATAATGTTGAAAATACTTACTGTTAGAGTTGATGTCAACGCAGGTGATTTCTTTTACTTCGCTGATACCAATACTAGAAGTGGCGGTATAAGGCTAGCTGGCTCATTGAGTAGATACCGACCCGGGTAAACCTTTTTCTCTCACCGAGCGTTTGCACGCTTCAGGATGATGATGAATGTCCGCATGCTCAATATAACGTTGGATCAACTTAGGTCTCATCTTCTCCGAAGGCAGATCACAAGAGCACTATCTATTATTTGTTGTTGACGTCCTGGACATTACATAGAGTCCACTGTTTTATCCCGTACTTCTTTTACTTTTCGTTATGGTACTTTTTTGAAACAATACGTGATGTAGTCATCGTCACGTCCTGAATAATAAAGAATACAAAGAATGAAGAATTGCTTTTCTTCTTCATACTATATTTGTTCCTCTGATGTTTTATTGACTAGTTGCGGTTCTTCTCTTTCTAAGCGCACTTTAGGGTCCATAGATAAATAAATAAATAAATAAATAATATGAAGTCACAATATTTAGAATGCTGCCGTTCCAAGCTTGCAGGGAGAGACATCATCACACGCGTGGGGGTACATTCTGCCCGTACCCTCTGCGGCATATTCCCAAAGCTATCAAGTACCGAATCAGAGAGGAACTCATCAGAGTCGTCTTTGGGAGAATTTGCACTTCTTTGCTTTTTCTAACGTAGGGTCTTTCCTACGTGAAGATTTAAACCACAAACGTGCCGTGTTTTAGCATTCCGATTTTTCGCCTAAAGACATTCGGCATGCTTCCAATTTTAGTGTATAGGAAAGGGGTGGAATGTTCCTTTGTAGCTTTCGTCAGGGACATGTACAGGCAGTTCACTGATCTGTGAGCAGTAAAACTCATTACAGCAGTCAAACAAGTAGGCTGCGTCCATCGGCTGCTATGACGCTCATTCGCCCTGGTGAGCTCAGACGATTAGTCAAGATGATGGAGTACAGCGTCCACTTTTAGAAAAGAGCGCTTCGCTCAGCAAAAAATAACACTTTCGGCTATGCTACCATACACGCAAAACACTACACATTCTTTTCCTCAAAATCTCACTCGGGGTCCGCGTTTAGGTTGCTGATAACGAAACAAGCTGTTAGGCTGTCTCGACGTGAAGGAGAGAAACTTCTGCAGGTGAAGCTGGAGTAAAAGGTGTCAACCTGTGGGTAATATTTGAACAGTGTCGATGTCATATATGTAGAGATGGCTGTTCGGGCTATGAGTGCGCATCAGATTCAGGTCTTGATTACTTTACACGGCTGTGCGGGTGTAAAGTCGACAACCGCCAATTGTGTGACTCATGAGGCCCTTAAATTGCTCGTGATTTATCAAGTCTCGCAGCGATGAGTAAGCTCGATGAAACTTGGGGAGCTGTATTACACTGCACAAGTTCCAAAATACCACTCAGATTTTCAGAGTTTGAATACAGTCGAAAGGCGAAGCTCACCTTTCGGGGTGATTTCGCGTACCGATCACCTGGAAATTCGACGAACAGTGTCCAGTAGCCCTTCCGTCGCACCTGAATCTCGACGGCTTTGGGAACGGAATCGCACCGGAGCTGTCCTCAACTCACCTCAAATGTGTGCTCGAAAGTGTTGCCGGCCGTCACGTTGAAATCGGCCGTGTTGTCGACACCCACTAACCGGAAGAACGTGGCGTCGGTCACGTTGTGATTCCTGCAAATCGCGAGGTGGAATGAAAGCAGAAGCAAGCTGCCAATCTCCGGGCATAGACTGACCGAATGTACAAGGTGAGATCGTATCGCCGTCCTTTATAGGGATGCCATTTGCGATTGAGTGCGAGCTCGGAGCACACCAGCATCAGAAAACACTGGAGGAGAGCCCTTTTTAGCATCAGACGATCAGTGCATAGGCGAAATCTGAAAAGCAATTTATACAGAGAAGGGACGTCAGACCAGCCATTCTTGTCTGCTTTCGAGAACACGGTATATAAAGGAGAGAAAGTGGCATGTCCAATATAGGAGGAGAAAGAAACCGTGTCATTGTGAACTAATCCACACGCGCTTTCTCTTGTTTTAGAATCAACCGCATTCCTAATTTATTGAACTGTCAACGCTGGCTCGCTTCCCGTAGCCAAGGTGTCCAACTGGGCAAGGGCTCCTCCAGCTTCAAAGTGTAATAGCCATAATCCTACTATATATAATCGGCTAATGTCACGTGTCCGTCATCGGAGGGGGCTGTAGCCAAGAGATGGCTGTGGCAGTACGGCGTATGCCAGCCGAGCTTTCTTTCAGCTTAACCATGGGAGATTGCTGGCGAATTATATCCTTGGCGGCGGATCGTCCAAGTTTACAAGTTATTCAGCGGGCAACGCTTCATGGTATGAATGGCGATCAAGTGCAGAGCGTAGGGATTCAGAAGACGTGCTGAAGACGTCGGCCAAGAGCGCTGGGATTCAGAAGACGTGCCGAAGGCGTCGTCCAACGTACGCTGGGATTCAGAAGACGTGCCGCAGATGTCGTCCATAAGGATTTCAAGTAAAGGGACCAGTAGGAGGGGGACCGGTGAAGAGGGGATCAGCAAAGGAGGACAACTAGAGAGGGGAATAAGGGGGACCAGTATTTTCCCTCAATATCGTGCCAATGTGCGTAGAGTTTCTGAAGACGGGTCACAGAAGTCGTGGCACGTGTGTGCGGGATGCAGAAGGAATGTCATAGACGTCATGACAACGTGGTGACACGTGAGGGAACTCAGTGTCACATGTGAGTGCTGACTCTTACTCTCGCTAGCACATAGGTAGGGAAGAATTACCGCGGAGGGAAGGGGGTTGGCAGGGTGGGAAGGGAGGTTGACTATGGGATTCGGTGGAGTATTATTGCCGTCGGACAGCAAACAGTGTCGACCAATACCGATCAATTTTAATTATCTATTTTTCTGCAGGCTAAGCACTTCTGATTGGGACTCTCATGATCTCTTTCTCGCACGTAGAGAGCGGGCACTTCGCCGAATAAATCGCTTACATGTGAAAGAGGGTGGATGTGTTTCATAGGAGCAGTGAAAATTCTGCTTTACCGTATCCCACTGCACTAATCTATGTAGTAAAACCAGTTTTTTTTACTGCAAGAAGGCCCAAAGAAGAAAGGAGGAAGACCGGACTTGAGTTGTTCTATTATCAGGGTTTGGGGGCGATGCCCCCAACCTGACGTTTGGTGGCCGCCAGGCCGCTGAACGTCTGGTAAATAAATAAATAAATAAATAAATAAATAAATAAATAAATAAATAAAGAGTGATGTGCTCGGATAATGCGCGTGTAGTCCGAATCTACTGGAAGCTTGGTCCCATCCAGATAGCGAAGCCTTCCACATAAGGGAGACGCTGAGTTGCTGTCAGAGTTCTTTGGTTGGGATAATGAACTGATCTGCACAACGGCTGTTCAGCGGCATGCAATTGTGTAAGCCAATTTGAAGAACATTTACACCGTTCAAACCGTTCACACAATCTCCCGTATAATTAGAATGCATGGCGCATTCCGCAAAGGGGTTGACTAACGCCGTCCTTTGTTCTCGAATATCTTGACCTGCGTAAACGAAAAATAACTCCGACAGCCATGTGAAATGGCTTCAAACTCGTGTGGTACAACGACGCAAGCTGTGTTCGCAGGGAGCGAAGGCTGAAGAAGGAGAAATTTTTGTTTAGAAAGTTACACATTTTATTAGAGAGATGTTGTACATTTAGTATTCAAAAAAAGAACGACTGAATGACGCCAAACTGATAGACTTCGAATTTGGATATCAAATCGAGTAGTCATGTATCCAGGACAGCTCGCAGATAGCTTGGAAAGCTGATAGCTTGGAATGTGAGTGAGTAGTTAGTGAGATGTTGCACCCCCCCCCTGAGTTTCAGCAATAATCGGTAAATAACAATAACTATTTAAATATCGCATAATGGTTTCCAACATAAGAATTTGCTAAAGCGTGTATCAATTTGAGCATATGTAGGGGTGGGCGCATCTCCGGCATCTGAACTGATTGAATTTTAGGGTTTCATGAAGACAAATCAGACCTCCGTCCCTCCAGGTTCGTTTAATTGGTTCCATATCTGTTTGGAAATGAGTAAAATCTGAGTTGTCTATCGGCCGACAACCGCAAGTAATTACAAGGGCTAGGTGCGGTAGCAAACTGCCACTACGACATTACATTTCTGTACTAGAATGTACATATCACAATAGATATTAATAGACATTAACTCTTTATTCTTCTATCTTAACAACTTTAGCCTTCAGAGATGACGATTAGCTTCCTTGTATCCTGTATAGTACAGGAGATTGAGCTCGAGTAGTACAGCTACATGTATTAGGGGGGGGGGGGGCAAAAGTAATGAGACACCCCATGCCGTGTCCATATATCTCGTGGCTGGAGTCTGGTTTCGTGCTTATCGTATTTGTATGTTTGTATGCTACCTACTGAAGGCCACCTGAGAAGTTACCACTTCCGCCCTTTCCAGAAGCATGCCAAAACCCCAGTCAGTCTCATGCCGAAACCCCAGTCTGACGAGTCGACCTGTGTCGCGCAAATCTCGCCCAATCCCCAACCCCGAGCAGCCTGGGCTCAATATTCACGCAAGATGAGAAGTACGTCTTCTACCTTAACCCTGCCAAGCAGCGAGTCTGAGTAAGGCCTGGTGACCTGTTACCGACCTTCGTTCGGCGAGATGCTCACGGCGAGAAGCACCTTTGGAGCTTTTGGATCTGCGCCCATGGAACGATTTACCGGAAGCTGTTTCCCAAGAGCACTACGATGAACTCCAAGGCCATGGTGAACGAAATAGAAGAGATGGGCCGGCGACTCGCTCTTATTCATTCGCAGCGCTTCAAGAAGGTTCTCCTCTTCGACAACGCCGCACCCCATCGGGAACAAGTAACCACGGATAAGCTTGGCCAGCTGGGCTACGTTCACATGCCTCACCTACCGTATTCGCCGAACATCTCCATGCGACTACCACTACTTCTTGAGATACAGGACTTCCTGGTCGGAAGGGACACAAGAATCCAAGCAGTACTTGACAACCATATCAAGCAGTTGATCAACACCAGGCTCAAGCAGTTCTGTAAGGATGGGATCAGGAAGTTGACTGAGCGATGGCAGCAAGGTCATTGTCCTTAATGGCAAATACATTCCTCAGCATCGTTGAGTTGTAAATGAGTTATGGAGAGATAAAGATTTTTTTCAATTTGTCTCATTACTTTTGCCCCCCCCCCCTAATAGATACCAGGAACTAACTCGATGCAAACCAAACGTGAAAATTGCACCTCGAACATCTCGAATCAATTTGGGTTCAAATCTGGAAAGTACCGATGAGCTTATCATCTTATCAGGACATTAAAGCGGCTCCAAATTTGCTTCGAAGGAACCCAAGACATTTGCTCGTCAACCCGAGTATATGGAACAAATACACGCTCAAAAAGCCTCCAGAACTTTGTAATACGTCTGTGCCACGAGGATTTTAGGAGGAACTTTTATTACTGTTCTGTTTTGTTGTGTTTCGAGCGTCTCGTCGTCTTCAGAAGCACGATGCTCCGGGTCTGAGTGTAGTGATCCAGCTACCACGCGGTGTTAGTAAAACTCAGTCGAAACGTCAGGCCAGTAATAAAAGCTACATCTAGAAACCTCGTGGGACAGAAGTATTATAAACGTTTTCAACACAATGCCGAGGCTTCAAGATGAGGGCACCTGGAGCCTTCAGAAGCTTTGACGTTCAGGCCTTCCTTGTGTAATAACTGAAAATAATTCCTCTTATGGTAACTACAGAAAGTTCATAATTTTTATTTCATTCAATATTATTATTCTTAAATATTTTTTGATGCACCTCTGACTAAGAATAGGAGAGGAGACCTTAGGTTTCACTTTCAGGTTCCAAAATCGCAGGCGACAACAAGCTTTACACAGTATGTAGGTGATAACGGGAACGTCACCAACATTTTTACGATTTCGTTCACGTCCCTTGATGGCTCGTAAGAAGCTATGCGAATGGTGTTGTGATTACCGTCGTTATGTTCTTTGAACGTCTAGGTAGGCTTAGTATATGCTTATGCGATATTACTTATCTAAAGCAAGGCTACCCTCGTATCTGAGAAGAAATAAAGGACAAAATGAAACCCGACAAGCTATGAGTCCAGCAAAGAGTGGGAGCGTAGTCTTAACATAGAAACTGATAACTAGAACTTGAGAATCGAATGAAGCGCCTAAATAGATCAGCAAAACAGAGGATATGTGGAGACGCAAGGAGCTGTCAAACACATCTGCGCTGACTACGAAGACGAGGTAAGGCTGGTGGCGCACATCACTGTTCGGACATCAATAATCTATTCATTGAATTCTAGACCCGAAGACGACGGAGCAGAAAGTAGAGAAGAAGCGACAGTATTCAAAAGCTGTTATTTACGGCAGGGCATAATTTCAGCAAGCGCATGCTCCTCCTGGTCCTGCGATCTGCGAGACAACGAGGAATAACTATGCAGAAACGACCGCACAACTCCCAAGAGCTGCATAACAAGGGCAAGAAGAAGGGTATTTGTCAGCTGTTCCAATCCTACATTTCGAGGTCTGACAAACGAATACGAATAGTAGAAAAAGCGATCAGTGAAGAATTTGAAAGCAAAAGGTGGGGTCCTCAGTTCTTGGCTGACGTCAGCCATTAACCATTTTTGTTAAAAATATGCTTTTCTGATGTGCTTCAACATTTAATTGCATCGTGAAATGCATTCAGCATTTACCGGAACTGACGGAAAGAACAGAAATGGACACCGTTTCGAAGTGTCAGGCGCAAACGGGATTCACCTAAATCACATCAGTCAAAGTCGCACACGAAAACAATCGCCTAGTGGAACGCTGAACCGCCGAACAAAACAAGCCGAAGCCACGTCTGGAGAGGCGAGGTTTACGGGCCGAAGAAAAAGAGGTGTGCGAGCTGATCTTCGGGAAGCAGTCAGGAGTCAGATCCGCAAAGGGGTCTCTGGGTAGTAGAATACTGGACTCCAGAGTGTGTGATGAGGCAAAAATGCTTATAGCAGTTCTGACGATGTCGAATTTGAACAGACAGTCTGCTTGTGAAATGGACACAATCCTGAACTCTCGAGCTCAAAATTCACAAGGCAGATGAAAGAGGGTTCTGAAGTGGTAGAAACCGATCATGGTGGTTTCGGTTCGAAGCTGCCTCAATAGTCCTCCCCTAGCAGCGAACGGAGGTTTTGAGGCGGTTTAGAGGATCCCGACACCCTTCGGTGACCCATCATTTTAGTCATAAACGGCGCTGTCTAATTGCCGTTATGCATGTATTTTCGCGACCACACCCAAGTTTCGCATGCGCCCGCTCTCGTTCGCGAACGAGTCGCGGCCGCAGCTGTCGCCAGCAACCTGAAAAGCGACGCCGAGTGTCGCCTTCTCGACAAGGTAGTCCGCCGAGGGCTAACCTGGTTAGGCTCGGGGATGGCAGCAGCCCCCTGCTGCTGCGAGAAGGGAAAAGGATCAAATGACCATGAGGAATCAACGTTAAATAACCCCTGTTTCGAAGGCGCCACGCATCTTGCACTTACCAGAGAGGATTCTGAACGCGTATTTTAGGAGATGTATGATTTCTACTTTCCCAAATACCTCTGGTGCCTATTCACCGATCCTGGAGAGATGGAAGCCTAGGTTCAGCACGAAATGAGCGTTTCTAGTTGTAATTATTTATTTATTGCACAGGTCGATGCCTATGTGGTAAATATGTAAGTATGGCAGAAGAGCTGCTCGAGATGACGAACGCGTAACAGAAAAGAACATAACACAACACGAATAAGAGAAAGCGAATCAGGATGTCAGAGACTTAGTCAAAATGCCTTTAAATGTAGGGAGACAATTGAGGGGGATCTGAAATTTTTTTTATCAGTCTTTCAAACTCAACACCAGCTTTGATACCAAAAAGTTTCGCCCACACTACGCTTCGCCGTTTTGATATAAACAGCTATAAATAACCTCCTGGATCGTCCGCTAGTTGTGTTGCCATGCGAGACAAAGTCTCGTTCTGACTTTATCGCTCACACCCCAAGTCTTGACATGCGAAGTGAAAGGAGCCACCTGAGATCGAATTTTCGTTGCAAGAAAAAATGGACATTGCGCTGCGCAGAGCACGGCATGTCGGCAGTTCACCAGGGCCTAACTCGATTCCGTCGACGATTTCAACCCTGGGATCAGCAAGACTAAAGAAGTCCTACCATGAATGATGCAAAGACGAAATGACCGGTTGGTGCGCCATGTATCACATTCACAAATTTGCAATCTCTTGGACATAGTCAGACTCCTGGCGATGTCACAAGCTGCTTTAAAGTGGAAAACGCCGTTTAGGAGTCATCAAGCTGCAAAAATGGTGAGGAAGCATGCGCGAAAGAGCAGCGACCAGCGATAATCAACTCCTTCAGTCCACAAAGACCGAAGAGCCGGTGGACAGATTAGTGTTACTTTCTTCCTAGGCAGGTCTAGCGTCAATTCGCCGACTCCAGAAGGGTAGAAAACTGGGTTGATCCGAGCGGGACATGAACCCTGACTCGTTACGGTACGCACCCTAGGCAGGACTTCCCTCGACTACGCTACATTGAACACTCCATTTTACAGGGTGTCTTTTTTTTTCGTTTCTAAAAACGTTTTCAAGAATTCACCGTCATAAAAACGGACGTAAAATAGATTAGAACACGAAATTGTAGCATAACTTCATCAACATATTTACAAACACAATTACATTATCACACGCCAAAACGACTTCCTTTGGCACGGATGTAGGCCTTCAGACGACGCATAGAGGCATCCATCGTGGCACGCACGTATTCCATTGGCATTTCTTCCCATGTCTTCAGAAGGCTTTATTTTAGCGTCTCGACCGATCGATGTCTTTCAAAGCAGGCCTCGGTCTCCAAGAAGGACCAGATAGAGTAGTCCATAGGGTTGAGGTCCGGGCTATGAGAACACTCTTCCGGGCTGATAAAGCCAGGAAGCTTGTCGCGATACCAGTCCTGCACAATCTTCGATTTATGAGGTGGCGCCGAATCCTGCTGGAAAATGAACGGCTTGTCCTTGAGGATTTTTGTACTCCAGGGAATAAAAGTCTCTTCGAAAACTTCTTCCAAGTACATTTTCGAGCCCATTTTCTCTCCCTTTTTTGACGAAAAACAACGGCGACTTTTCCGCCTAGGTGTCAACGGCCTAAACCATGACTGAATCCGGATATCCGCAGCGTTCGTGGATCCTTCCCGCTTCGTTAGCCTCAGCTGCTGCTTTGGCAAGCACGCGGTCTGCGCTGCTTCGGCGGCAAAAATGGTTTTGTCCGAAAAAATGACGTAGCGGTGGCGTGCCGAACTGCCTTGCATTTTCTTTCACGATTCTTCAGCACGTGTGGGAGGAGAATATGGCCCTTAAGACCTCAGTCCTGGCTTCTCATTGACAATGCGGCTCATGGAAATTTTGATAACTTCTATCGCTTTTGCCATCATCCGCAAAGATCTCTTGGGATTTCAGCTCACGAACACGTTTGACATTCTGAGTTGAAGTTGCAGTAGCTGGTCTTCCTCTCCCAGGTCGATCAATGAACGGAGCTCCTCGTATCGTTTGATGGTATTGGAGACGGCTTTCCTACTCACCGAGAGCGTCTCCGAGATGTTGCTCGCCGATGCTGCGTTGATATGCATCGTGATGATGGGAACCCTCAGAGGATGAGAAGGTGCAATTTTGTAGCTAACCAGTATTACAACTGGATATTTATTAGGGGGGGGGGGGGCAAAAGTAATGAGACACCCCATGCCGTGTCCATATATCTCGTGGCTGGAGTCTGGTTTCGTGCTTGTCGTATTTGTATGTTTGTATGCTACTTACTGAAGGCCACCTGAGAAGTTACCACTTCCGCCCTTTCCAGAAGCATGCCAAAACCCCAGTCTGTCTCATGCCGAAACCCCAATCTGACGAGTCGACCTGTGTCGCGCAAATCTCCTCCAATTTCCAACCCGAAGCAGCTTGGACTCAATATTCACGCAAGATGAGAAGTACGTCTTCTACCTTAACCCTGTCAAGCAGCGAGTCTGGGTGAGGCCTGGTGATCTGTTACCGACCTTCGTTCGGCGAGATGTTCACGGCGAGAAGCATCTTTGGAGCTTTTGGGTCTGCGCCCATGGATCGGTTTACCGGAAGCTGTTTCCCAAGAGCACTACGATGAACTCCAAGTCCATGGCGAACGAAATAGAAGAGATGGGCCGGCGACTCGCTCTTATTCATTCGCAGCGCTTCAAGAAGGTTCTCCTCTTCGACAACGCCGCACCCCATCGGGAACAAGTAAGCACGGATAAGCTTGGCCAGCTGGGCTACGTTCACATGCCTCACCCACCGTATTCGCTGGACATCTCTCCATGCAACTACCACTACTACTTGAGCCTACAGGACTTCCTAGTCGGAAGGGACACAAGAACCCAAGCAGTCCTTGACAACCATGTCGAGCAGTTGATCAACACCAGGCCCAAGCAGTTCTGGAATGATGGGATCAGGAAGTTGGCTGAGCGATGGCAGCAAAGTCCTTGCCCTTAATGGCAAAGACATTCCTCAGCATCGTTGAGTTGTAATTGAGTTATAGAGAGATAAAGATTTTTTCATTTTGTCTCATTACTTTTGCCCCCCTCCCCCCTAATAGCATCTGAGATCACGGTGAACATATCTAGCGCGGGAAACTACAAAAAACAAAGACAGTACATTTTTGATGCTTAGGTCAAGAAGAGTCATAGGTCAAGCATGTGGGAATGTAATTTCGGGACACCCTGTAGTAAGAGTGAAGAGAGCCGTAAGACATAAATTTGATACGTTTCCGTTTAGTTGAATGCTGAAACACGGAGACGACGGCATGATGGACTGCAAGTCGCCGATACACGACAACCCGATGCTGTGCGGTAGGTGTCGAGATCGAACGGCTCGAAACGGGCTCGAAAAAGGCGTCCGGCGTAAGCAGGTAGAGCACTGAGTCAAAGTACGGCGGCGTTCCTTGGCGATAGCGATCAACTCCAGCGAATTCTGATTCCGTTTGATCGACACTATCGCTAATGCAAATCGAAAACGACCATGATTATGTGCCGTGGTGGCGGTGAGACGTTCATGGTATCTCGAATACTGACTCTAACCTTGCAGAATTTTGATACCTGTGCTAGTGCAGAGGACAGTAAGGAATAGAGCAATGGTGCAGTCCTGTATTTCCACTTTCAGCTTCTGCCTCAACTGCTAGGTGGGCAGTTTGAATGTAGGCCTCCCACTAGCGCTCGTAATTAGGTGAACAACGAGAACCTTACGATTAGGTTCCTCCAAGAGGGAAGTGTCGTGACGAGGAATAATTAGACCGCTCGATATCTAACGAGAAACAGCGAGCCAAAAGCAGTCGGAGCAGAGACATCGGAACGCTCTTCGGCTGTTGGACGTTGGAAAACACATTGAACTCGCTTTAGGTCCTTTCGAAAATTCCACATCCAGTTCCCTTTGCTGATCATACAGAGGGTTAATGAGAATCGAACCACTAGTCTCAATTTGCCCTTCTCATCTGATGGAGTCCTACAAGTGCATGCCACTCTCTTACTATGTCGTCATGGCGTTTAAAGATTGGTGTTTATTGAAGGTCAGACTTAGGCCTCTGTTATACTCCCGCGGGAGCATCCGCGGAACTTCCGCGGACCAATGGTGCACGGCGGAGGCAGGCGTGGCGAGGCGCGGCGATTGGCCAGGTGAGGAGTCTCGGCGCGATTCCCGCCCTTCCGCGGATGCTCCCGCGGGAGTATAACTCAGGCCTTATTTTTAGTTGCCTTCAAACCTACTGCAAAGTGAGGGAAAAGTAAAAGATGGAACGGACTTTCAGAATTTTAATTGTATTCGACTTCAATTTCTAAACTCATTGCATCATTCCACACTATCGTCCGATCAGACAGCGCCGGTGCTATAAAGGCGTAGAGCATTTCGCCTGGTTACCAGGGGATGAGAGGTGCAATTCCCGCCTAGTGCTAAAATTTTGATCGCAACAACACGTTGTTGTAACAGCTCACAACCTCAGTACCAGCCACGTGAGGCTGGGTTAACGAAAGCGATTTAAAACATCTGATACAGTTCCCCATCAGGAGGAATAGGGACGTGTTCAAGCTTAACGCGAATGGGACCAAAAATATGTAGGTCTGGACCACGCACGGCTACTGGAGCTTTCTACCGATGGACCACATGCCCCGCACAAAACTGCCAACAAATGTAATATCTCAAGAGTCGTCTAAGATATTTTAGAAATGGAACAGTGTACATTTTAAACAAAAAGTTATTCGGCAATCAATAAAATGTTCATTCTTTCACCAAACGGCGAATTTACTTTCGAAACTTTAGAAGCTAAACTGCAGCCTAACAACAGGAGCTTCAAATTATACTTTAACGAACAGCCATTGAAATATTTCGGTGAACAGGTTCACATGGTGCTACAGTGCACTGTCTGAATCTGAGGGAAAGAAACCATCTGATTCTAAGAGGGCGAGGAGGACAGCAGTATCCCAGGCATGGCGCTCGATTCAGAATATCTCTCTACGCTCATAGAAGATTTGGTGAAATTCGCCGACACGGGGCGATAAAATGCTTGATTGCCGGGCCCAGAACTGGACGCGCGCACGCTGTGCACGGATGTGCGGCGCCTGCTTCCACTGTGACATCAGTGCAGCGCGATTTGCCACAGGGTGGCGTAGTTCCTTCAGTCTGGACCAAGCGCACGTTATTGGGAGCGTTCAGTTAGTTCGCTCGACCTCCTCGAAATTCGCCTCTTAACCTCATTCTTCGCTGAGGGGTTGCTCATACATATTATACTTATTAATACAACATACAGCATTGCGCTAAGCGGGCTCGATCCTAAAATAAACACTGCTTATCGCAGAGTCTCAGAGTTACTGGAAACGTACCATCTCGTGAGACGCCAACACTAGCAGATGTTAAATTGAACTGTTGCCTAGAGGAGATGTCCAATGAAAATTGCTTACAGCGTTCAAGGAGAGTTTAAAGAATAAAAAGGTAAGCGTTGGCATTAGTCAAGCATACTACGAAATGCGCCACGCATTCTTCTTCTGAATAGGTTTGCCCAGACTTGCTGGGGTCGGCCTGGACCGATCAGTGGTTCTTCTCTGGCAAGTTTGGTCCCAATTCAGACACCACGTTGAGATGGAAGGTTTGGTTTGACTGGAATCGGAACCAACAGCATCGATTTGAGGTGCACTGGGCGGCGAGCGCCTTCTGCGACTACACTACCACGTGTCCACAAGGAGAGGAGGTTAGAGGTGAATAAATGTGCTATTACAGAACCGAACCTGCTGCCGTTAAGGTAAAAATTAGGAAAGGGGCAAGGACTCGTGGCAGTAATGTTGCGAGCGCATTTATGTATATAGGGGTGGAGCCGGTTAAGACCGCATATAAGTATTGCCCTTCCACCACCGATGTTACAGCGACGAGCACAGAAGTGACAGCATTGGTTGAGGAAACCTGTTGACGCCAGTGTGTACTTGTGCTCCAATGAAGTACCAGTTGATTGCGAATCGAACGTGACAGTGTTACCGTGCTGTCGTATTCAGGAGATCTTTCGCAAAGTCAGCAAGGATGCAGACCTTCGGGGTACGCAGTGGTCTCTCCATGTTCTCAGTGCTTTGAAGAAGACGCGAGGAGTGTAAACATCTGCTGGAGTACTCAGCCTGCTACGGCGAAGCTTAAAGGTCTGACTTGATGTCAGGCTTCAGAAAACGTCAAACAGAATGCGTTCAAAGGCTTCTTTATCACTACCTTAGAAGGCATACCTAAAAAACAAAAAACAAGAAATCCGCCTGCAGTGGGTGTTCTCTCCTAAGTACTTTTTCAACCACCGAGAAGGAATGACGTGTAGCAGGATTCAGAACGAACTCGAAAGTGGCTCCTAAGTCCACTTAACACGGTACACTTAACACATGACCGCCCTTCGGGAACTGTGAGAGAAGGCCACTCAGGGTAGTCGCTTTCTCGGTTCCTAGAAGGAGGAAGAAGAACTCGAAGGCTCGTCTGCACGTGAGTAGATCCCACTCTAGCCTTACAGTGTTCGTCGCCTACGCAAGCGTTCACGCATACTTCTACCGACAGGCTGGGAGTGAGCGGCGAGCAGCAGTGAAAGCGGTTACCAACTGGCCGGTCTGGTTGACCGCTGATGGCAGAAGTACGGGGCGGGGTGTCCGAGTTGTCAGGTGCTCGACCCATTTCCGCTCCTCAACGCTCACAGGACTGCACAATGCATTTTCCGCGGCTATCAGACGGCCACAAAAGGGAAAGCTCGTCGCAACTGGATTGGCATGCTGAATGCGGCGCATGCAAAACTCTGCTCTCTCAGAATCCTGCTCGGTTTTGAGTCGATTCTTTCGATGGACATTACGATTGAAGAATAAATGATACCCAGAAGATTAAGCTGGAAGGAGCTCTTTTTATTTCCATAGGTCCATGAAGTCAGGGCTGTTAAAACGGCAAGCGAAACGGAAATGTTAAAATCAATCACAGCCTCGAGTGGTTAAAAGGTCTAAAATAATGCAATCCATCTTGCTGCTATTTACAGAAAGTCGAAATGTAGCTTTACCACGCATGGTGATGGCTGTTCCAACTCGAACTCCCAATAAAATTTGACGACCCCACAAAATGGAGACAAAAGGAGCAGTTGCTGTTTTAAGTGTTCCAGGTACTGTACACTAACAGGAGAGACAAGGGAGTACGAGCAGGGGATGAATTGATGCATCTGTCGCATCAGGTGCACCCAGAACGTTTTCGATTCGCGTAAGCATTCCTACAGTGCACAGGAGGTGAGGTAAGGGACTGAAGAGATCGCTGCCAAAGTGTGTGTGACCTTTCGTGCTTGCTAGGCAAAAGCTAGTAGCATAGTGAGTCATCTGCAGTAACCTGATCTGACAGGAAAGCAGGACATTCTTCAGAAGCCGAAAGGCTGAGAAGAGGGGAATTGGGTAGAGCGAAAATGGTGAGGCTAAGAGTGCCTCTGGGCCAAACCACATCTTTAGAAACAAGGGAATGACTTTCTGTCAGTCGAAATCGTTCGAAGCAGTGGGCCAGTTTTGACCGCTTTTCATTTTGAACCTGGCCCTTCAGCATCAACAGTGAGCTTCAACATAATGTCGAGGCTTTCCTTCTAAAGCTAGAGGAACTCCATCGGAAACAACACGCCTTTAAAAGACGATGGAAAACTCTTCCACCAAGATCTGGCCGTGAGATTTCCCGAGAAATTTCGGATCGGGTCCCAAAGGTTTTGAATCGGCGAGCAAGATAATGATCTACAAATAATGGATGGCGTAGGAACCGTTACGTTCCCCATACATAGGCAGCCTTAAATTTAGAAAGGGCTTCCGGAGTTTAATAAAAACGTCAGACTCTCGCACTCTTGACCTCGTCGAGTTCTGAAAGGCCATAACCATGCTGTAACAATGACGTAATGACTTTCTTTCGCGCGCTTGCAGAACAGATGTGTGAGCCATCATGAGTTCAGAACAACGGACTTCAAGAAAAAGAAGCACTGACATGACGGAAGATGCTCAAAATCACATCCGCAGAATGTATAGCTGCTTTAACAAAGACTTTTGTTTACTTCAAGCCGAGTAGAAGAAACAGAACGATTCCACAGACGTCGCTATATGCAAAACAAAGCTTGGCCTTCTTTGGACAGTCCACAAATTCTTACCCGCAAACTTCAAATTATTCCATCAAAGTGGAAAAACGCGGAAAGGGAGCCAAAGCCAATCTTGACGCGAACAGTCAGAAATCATTCTTTTTACAGATAGTGTTTCACGAGTAAAGCTATAGTTTAATCTTGTGCAGATATATTTGAGAATTTCGGAGATCCAGGTTGTCTTTTCTCACATAACGCCTTTTCACTGCACGTCAGAGATCAATGTGATGGCGAAACCAGGTACCGGTGTAGACAAGAGATTGTGAAGGGAAGGATAAAGGATAAAGGATAAAGGACGGCGTTACTCAATCCTTTTTGGGAAGCGCCAGCGCATTCTACTTCTATGGGATGTCGTGGAGGCGATATAAATGTGTATTTGGCCATACAATGACTTGTGGTGGCCAGCCGATGAACAAGTCAAGAAAGGGGAGACTATGGCTAAATGTGCTAGTTTTTTTTTCAGGCAGTAAATGAGATCAACAAAAACAACTCATAGGAGTGTCAGTGGAGCAGAGGGGGCGGCTCCGGTGATCAGAGGGGATTCTTTTTTTGCAGCTGGCCAATGACTGCTGATGGGGTTCACAGGATGACATTTATTACATTCGAGATGACGGCGGAAAGAGCATGATGGAATGCCCTCGTCACGGCACGTCTGTTGTCCAGCATGCTCTGCTCTCCGTTGTTCTTAGGTGATCAGCTGCTAAGCGCCGAAAATGCGGACCCATCGAGTGATTCAGCGGCTGGGAACGCGGAGACGCATGTCCGTGCAGAAGCCTGCAGCGTCCAGTCGGTTAATGGGGCTGAAATGGAGAAAGCCCAGAGGACATCGACTAACAGCGGAAGTAGATGCCGAGGATATCTTGGCAAACCATCAGGGGAAAGGACAAGCAAGCAGTCTCGATGGATCGAGCCTAAGTAATTCAAGACCTTTCATGAAACGAGCACGGAGACGTCCGACACAATTTCAGAGACCATTTTCTGACATTCGTTTTCTGTCACTACATTCCAAGCGAAAGCATAAGGGTTAAATGATTCTGCAGAGACTATTATCGAAGTATCCCTAACGATGGGCGCGTGTAGCGCAGTATGGGCGCGTGTAGCGCAGTCGGGGAGGCGCCGACGGTCGCGTGCACCCGATCCCAGGTTCCTGGTTCGAATTTTCCGCCCAGGCCAACCAAGCCTTCCATCCCTCCGGGGTGCTAGCCACCGCAAGTCATTGTATGGCCAAATACGCATTCAAGTCGCCTCCACGACATCACGTAGAAGTAGAATGCGTGGCGCATCCCAGAAGGGATTGAGTAGCGCCGTCCTTTATCCTTTATCCCTAACGCCCGGTAGAACTTCGCCAACTTCAATATCAATAGCAAGATGACCACACTCCGACGTTCTGATGGAACAATGCCACTAATTGTCTCTTTCAGGAGTGGAATGAATAAGGTCATTCACAACTTCTACTCCCTCTTCACACGCTATCTGTCGGAGTGCAAGACTCTATCTCAGTGGGAGACCAGCAGGACCTTCTTGTTGTGCGAAAAGAGGGACGTGTGCGACATCGCGACATTCGCCCCATTACCTGCTGCCCGTTGCCTACAAGCTGCTCATTCAAGTGATCCTGAACAGGATAGGCAGAACCCTAGATGAAGGGCAGACATGCGAACAAACCGGACTTGAGGTTTCAGGACTATCGACCACAGACACACCCTAACGGAGGTAATCGAAGTATTGCGAACGTGCAAGCTGCCACTGTGCCTTACATACGTCGACCTGGAAATGGCGCTCGACTCCCGAGCGAAGTTAACAACGACCGAATTTGGCGGTACATTTGAAAGCGTTGCACTGGAGCTGAATCTTAAGGAGGTTATGATTGTGAGAAGCGGACGAGTTCCTGATACAGAATTCTCGTTTGATGGAACGAACATCTCAGAGTACCCAGTTACGTGTAACTGGCAGCGGTTTGAACATGGTCAACGACCTAGACGGAACAGGAAAGGAGGAAACGGACAGCTTGGGAAGAATTCAAGTGTGTGCAAGAAGTCGTGAAAAAGGAGAAGAATATCCGGCGCTGTATGCTCTCCTATCGCCTTCAATGTTCTTTCTGCGATGGTGTACGCCTCAAAGCCTTGGGCCCTAGGAAAAGAGCATACATACACGATCAGAGCCGTGCAGCGAGGAATCCAGAGGACGATACCCTGGATACCCTGGGTGATACGATACACCAAGAGAGAGAGCTTCCGGAGTTCCGCACTTCCTCAAGGTTCGAAAATCAGATACGCTGAAGCAAGGGCCGCGTTGTCGGAAATTAGGTGGGTTGGTCACGTGAGGCGTTTCCCAGACGCCCGCTGGACAGAAACCGTCGCCGACTGCATTTCGTGGTGAGCCGAAAGAACGCCTGGACGCCCACTGGGTTGTTCGGAGTTCCACGCGAAGGGTATGCCGCTCTTTCACCAACCTTTCAATCCGTCCGTGGTCCTCTACATGGTACCAAACAGGTGTGGGAAGGAAAAACACCTACGTGTCCGTCTGGTGCTCACCACAAGCCACTGTAAATATATGGCAAATTGGTTACCAAATTCTTCCCACAATATCGAAGTCGAAGTATAGTGAAGTGGTTCGCCTCAGAAAAAGACTACTAACACTCGTATTCTAGCTACTCGTAGTCCAGTAGAGTACCAGCAGGGCCAAACAAAGCGTTCGTATAAGGAGAGCTCCTGAACAGCGTTAATGATGACAAGTGGTTCAGTGAAATGAGGTTCTGGCAGTAAAGCTTAAAAAGCACAGCCTTTGCTCTGTACCGGGTACAGACTAGAAAAAACGATTTTTCGGCTGCTGGGTCCTCACGTCACGGTACTAAATCGCACACAAAATCGCAACGACTACGCTACCCAAATCGAGAGCCTCTTCAACCCTTGTCGAAAGCTATTGTAGCCAATGAATACAATGTCAACGCTTCTTAACGGAATTCGATTCGCCTGGGGAGAGCAGCGAGCATTGGGCTATACCAATCCATCAGGAGAAAAACGTGTAAGGAAAGGAATGGCTGTGATCGTTTCCCAGGGGTGCTTGTGACGCAACACACGAGGCGGACCACCACATATCACTTCCCGCAAGTGGCCGTGGTTTCTGCCGGTCCGTCACCAGATCGTGGCATCGGAAGGAGCACTTCTCCCCTTTACGAAATGAACACGTCGAGAAGACGATGAACGAGCAGCTGAAGCAGAGACTGAAGGGGAACGCAAAACAAGCGGCTTTAATGCGCTTGCCGATCCGTCGGGAATTTCGGCTGTTTTCGACAGAATAACGACATTCGGACCTCCCGCCGACAATCTTAATATTGGCGAGCGAAAAACAATAACAGATTTGAAGCAGCAGAAAACGAATAGGGCGAAGGCAGAAACCACGGACGAGATTAGAAATCAGAGGGAACAGCACAACAAAGGCGGGAGGTTGTCATTCACTGAAGATAAATGTGTGTTACAGCCCCCTATTCTAAGCATTTAGCCGAAGAAAAACGTAAGTGAATGGGTTTGAGCAGTGAAAAATATAATATTTGTGGTTTAAGAAATCTTACTTAAAAAGGCTTAGCTGCCGACAGTATGAAAATCTCTAGGCAAATTGGATGGTCGTATTCGCGAATCTTTCCTCCAAGTGATGCGATGCCGTTGCCGTCTGTGGAACTAATGATGCCTTTCATGCTTCCCGCATTTTTGTAGAGAGACCTCTCTAAAAACAAAGGCCGCTAAAATTAGCTTTTCTCTTTATGGAGAAAGCATTTGGTCGTGTACCGCGTGAGGTCATGTACTACGCCTTCCCGTAGAACTTATTGAATTGACGCTGCTGCTGTTAGGAAGCGAACTGCGAGCACCTGTCGGCACACTGGTGAAGCCTCCCTCGTGGTTCAGCAAGGCTCCCTGCCTTCACCGGTTCACCCCTTCCATCATCGTAATGGAGTCTATTTCGCACCTTCAAGAACCTACTCCTTGGACTTTGCCGTAGTGACGCGGCGCTTACAATCGAAGGCAAAATCGGCAATTGCATCTGATGCTAGTCTGCCGTTAACCCACGAGTGAGCGCAGCGTGGTTCAAATGTCGTTCAAGGACGGCTGCCCTATGAAGGAAGCTACCAGCTTGAAGCTTGTCTGCGGTGGTATGGTCACGTTCTCCCTGAGGATGGTGGCACAGTTCGGAATATTCGAATTAACATAGATATGTCGGCATAACAGCACCGAGTCGTCTCCTTCTCGGCGCATCCCTTCTGGGGTCACATGATTCGTTCCATTGGCGCATATGGCGCAGTCGGCAGGAGTCGGCTCTAACAAGCTTCGACTACGGAAGGATTGCACCCAGGTCCACGACGTTTCGGACAACTCCGTAGGAAGCAAGTTGGAACCAGGACTGCCAAGGGTGAGAGAAGGCGCTGAATTAAAAATCAGCTCGAGTGAGTAAACGTATGGATCACCGGTAGGATTCGCGTATAGATGTCGTCTTCAGTATCGTGCAGAGCACGGCACGCTCAAAATCGAAATGAGTAACGCCTTTCAGTCTACATTTCACATAATGCCCTGCGAAACTGACGTGCCACGCCTTGAAGCTGGTTATATGAGTGTAAAGCATAAACGATAAAGAATCTACTTCGGAGGTGTGAGATATAATTGTGTGCTCGGGCAAAAAGTGCCGCTTCTTTTGTATTCAGGGTTGTTCAACCGTTTTCTAAATGCTGTTCCTTGTGGTACTTTCTTCAATATGTTAGTGATCCGTCATCAGATATTGCGCAGCGGTGTCCACAACTCTTCCATTGCGCTTGAATTTCTTTATGTGAGCTTGAATTTCTTTATGTTTATTCTTTATGTTTATGTGTGTATTTCTTTTTCTATTCTGCAGAATGTCGCGGAGACGATTTGAATGCGTATTTGGCCTATGTAGTCGGCCTTACTAGCCTGTGAATAAATCAGCGCTTTATCCTTCGCAGGCAAGTCTGCTACCAATTCACTGACCCCGGAGAGATGGTAGGCTTGGTTTTCTTGGGCGGAAAATTCGAGCCAAGAATCTGGAAGTCGAGTCCAGCGACAGCCAGCGCCTCCGACTGCGTTACACAAGCCATATGCGCGAAAAAATCTGGAGATCAAGTCGATACACGCATACTTTTACCAAAAGGCAGATATCAGCTAAGACCACAAATTTAAACAGCGAGTGTGGAGTGAAAACCTCAGGGCTTCTTGGAACGCGGCGATTGACCACAACGAGCACCAATGAAGATGTCAAAGAGCATCGAGAGAGATCGGCTGGTAGTAGGAACATACAATTTTTCGCCGCGCGAGCGGCGGCCTTTGTCGTACGCGCGACGAACCGCCACAGACGCTGAGCCCCTAAGTGAGCTGTTATGTGAAAATTAAGTTCTAACAAACTCCCGAGGTATGCTGTACTGTATCTAGAGATTTGGCTTTTAGAAATGAAGTTTGTTGTCACAAAGGGACTCTAAATCTTTTCACAATGAAATCAATTGTCTATTTCTTCGATGAGATCATCCAATTCCCTTTCGAAATATCGATTTTCTCCGATTAAGTGCACCGATGGACTCTCAAATATCTGAGCAGAGGCAGCAGAAGAGGTTTATGCAGTTACGAAAGAATTAAATTGCTTGACTGTATCAGCCCCTACTATGTAGACGTCGTGCCTACCGCAGCAGTCGCCGCGCGCTTTTGTATGTTCAGCTTGCTCCCCAGAGAGATCTTGTCAAAGTCGGTGCTACGGCAAAAGACCCCTTGATGTGTAGGATGAGACGACGACTGACCTTAAGAGCAGCAGACACTCCTACTGCTAGCGACTGAACGTTCAACAGAAGACGACGTTTGAATTGATTGAAAATTTAGCTGCAACATCTAACTAGAAGCTCTCAGGGTAGATTTCCCTCCTAAGGTTAGCACATGGCGTTTAGATCTGCAGAGCTGAATATTGAGAATGTATTCGGACAACGATTGCTTGGAAGAAACAGACAGTCAAAGGAATTGGTGGAAGCAAAACCCAGAAGCGTCGTTTAGGAAGCAGGGACTACCAAGCGATGCCGTGCTCTATTGCGTGCATGACTAAGGAAAAGAAGAAGCTCACTCAATGGGTAAGACATGATCTGATTCCAAGGTAGACACAGCACAAAGTGAAGAGTATGTTCTTCCTCTTTATCAGAAAAGAATAATCGTTAGATCAGAGTAAGGATGTATTAACGTCGAAAATAGTTTCAGGTCGTAATAGAGGTACGAGTCTGACTAAGAGAAGTAGCCGTTCAGCTTCCTTACCCTTCGTTTCAGTCGTGGTTTGTTTTTCAACGAGCCCAATTTGGTGAGGTGCTTTCCTCCATCCGTTTGTCGAATTGACCTTCCTTGAGCCGTTTCAGTTTCAGGAGCAATTGTCGCCTACATAGTTTGATCTGGTGCGGCGCTTTTGGAAAATGATAGACTCTATAAAATCAGACAATGGGGGAACTTACGCGGAATACAAGTGGGAAGAAGTAGAACAATAGAGTGATGAGACTCAATGATAGTGCCGCGCAGTCACATAAGGACGCATGCGGCACATTGTCACGTCGTGGAGCAATTGCGTGCAGCTGCAAGGTATGCTGGGAGGAGGAGCGGAAGAGTTTCTGCAGGAGGGAGATGGAAGACAATGTGGACCATGTGAACCGAGAGGAAGTCATACCAATACCTTATGCACGTGAGCGCAAGGAAAGGCAAAAAAGGAGCAAAGAAAGAAAGGCACTCGCTCCGTTTCTTCTGTGAACCATGCGTAACACTTCTTCGGATATCTTGAAGGCCTTCAGAATACTGCTTGGTCCACACGGTAACTTGTGGTGAAGAAGCGACAAAGAAGGCGCAGTTCTACATTCCCAGAAAGCTGTCGGATCGCTGGAAAGCATGGAAAGACTGGGCCTGTGAAAGCAGCAACAACATTGGGCATAATACCATGCGCCTCCTCTTTATGGTCCACGCGAAGCAGACACATTTATGGTAAACGATAGGAAATGGAGTTGCTACGAACTAACACGGCGTAAAATCCTCTGCGTCAGTACTTCTGCTTAAAACCAAAGAGTGAAGTAAACAAAACAAATTCGGAATCTCAGAACTTCGAGGTCTCAGAAATTCCTGTGGAACTGGTGCTAAAACTGACTAAATGACTGAACTGGATGACTCATGGGAGTCACAGATGTGTAAAGGTGAAGATAGGAAACGTGATGAATGACAAAAGAAAAAGCAGGTGAGAATGAAGCAACTGAGAATGAGTCACTCATTCTGCCACCCTTAGAGCGATGCGGAAAGGCTTTGAATTCTTCTTTGTTATTTAGTAGTTTGGGTTTCATTTTTCATTTAATTTCATTTCAATTTTTATCCAGTATATGAAAAATAATTACCTGGTTGCTAAGTAACTCCGTAGACGAAATTCGGATTTTTTTGCGAACCTTTTTCATTTCATTTCTATCGTTGCCAGACAAGGTGACCCTCTATGGCACAGGCCTGGTTGAATCGGCATTATGTCAACTCGAGCGGAATCACGGTTCTCGCGTGAACGAGTACCACTGCCGACAGCGCCACATGCGACCACAAAGTAACCACAGGACGGAGGAGTAAGGAAAAAGTGAAGGCGGAGTGAGATCAGTGACTCTCCAGAAGCTATGCGACCACGATCTGCGAAAGAAGACGAAACTGGTCACTGCCCTCTCAACGCAATGTTCCCGCATCAGCAGTTCAGGGTCAACTTAGATGTTTCATCTTGAGCAGCGGTTGAGGCATGGCGTGTAAGACCACGGCTATGGGCGTGAAAGACCACGATAACATACACAGTGAGAAAGGAGTCAACTGGCACATCGGACAGCGAGCAGAGCCGTTGAATGCGACCGCAGCCGCATCCAGCCGGGATGTCGCCCGAGCGGCGTCTGCTGCGGTTCGCGAATCAAAATCGCTTTCGCCAACTCTTCGATACCCCGATTACTGCCACGTTCGGAGAGCGAGGGCCGATGCAGTCGCACGGCGCCAGCTCACGAGCACTGTCCGATGACTGAGATTGCCTTGGTAAATTCAGCTGTGACGTCGGATAATCACGGGGATCACGGAAGAGTGGCGGGTGGGGCGAATCCAAGACGCGAAGAGTTTGATGGAGTGGCGCTGCGTCGTTTCAGCAGGAACCGGCTCCAAAATACCAAAGAAGCTTTTTACTGTACCGTCTACCTATCACCTTCACAACATTCAAATTAAATGGCGATTTCGAGGGGACTCTAGTGAGAAGCAGTTCACCTCCTGTGCGCACTGATGCCTAAACGAGCGTAGATTCTTTGGAAAATTCGCACCCTTAGCCTTTGTTCTACAACAACCGTCAGAAGATTAAAATGTCATCTAAGGCTTATAGCTTTCCTCCGAAAACATTCTTTTGAGGCGGCAGAGTAGAATTTCACTTATTATCGGTATTACTCCTTCTTGTGGTCGCGAAATCGTTGAACGTAATGAATTTCATTAACACCTTCCTCGTACTTATAGTACGTGCGAAAACGAATCTGAAGAATAAAGGTGGTAAGGAAAGCTGAACCACCACCTGAAGGGCGGCTGTTTTCGTGGTTGTGTGACAGGTCGTATTAGCTCCGTAGTGTTGAGTAATAACCAGATGCAGACCGGTTTCTTACGGCCTCTCATAGTATACGGTGATGGCTTTTGTTTGTGCGGTAAGCTTTAGGTATTTGCAGCCTCCAAAGGTAACAAGAAGAGATCCGCTGCACAGCTAACGAGCAAAGCACGGCGTAATCAGCTCCCCCTCGATTGCGCCACATCGAAGAGACAGTCCGAAAGCGGTTTGGCCTTCACAATGAATTGCGGCGACCAATCCATGGACGAGTCCTGTTTCTCACTTTATAGGCAAGTAAGACACCCACATAATAACTATCTCTTGCGGTATTTGGTTGTGCGGAGCGCTAAACGACCTAAGAATATTGGATGAGACATTTAATTGAGAACCTTGGTAGGAGCTCTTGCCATATGCTATGTTTCGCTATAGGTTCTCGCCGGTAGCGCGACATGCTCTTGACCAGAGCATACTCTAGAACAAGGCTCATCATCAAAGTCACCGAAACGTAAGCCGAGCCAAACAGTAGCGAGCTCAACGAGACAACACCGATTTGAAGCCAACATGTGAAGGTTTTTTGAACGAATGGGACGAGAAAAGAACAAATCGCAAAACAACAACGGATGTTAGCAAGGACCATACAGATAGCAATGTCCGCTCTCCTTTGGGAGAACACAGGGTCCAGATGCATGCCTCTGTGTCGATCCCAGCCTGATAGCGATATATCGGCGCGCAAGACCCTTGAGGCGCTCTGGATCACTGGCAGGAGCCCCTGGTCAACCAGAAGGAGGAGTGTCAGACGGTAAACGAAGAAGAGACGCCCGTCGTCGAGCTCTGCGGATTCAGACATCTTTGGTCTGACCGCTAAGGGTACTTAAGTCGAGTTGGGTTGGGTCCTGGGTCATTCACCCACGTTCAAGTCGAGCTTCCGGTGACGGCTGGTTCTTCACATCCAGCTCTAAAGTCAGTCCTTCGTCACTAACACTTCGGATCTTGTCTCTCTCGCCTCTAATTAGAAATAGCATTTTGCGATATGAATGGTGTTTGGGAGGACAGTTCTGTAAACGTTTTTCGACATTTTCAGGCTCTGATGAGGGTGAAGTCGCCGAACCGTAAAGGCCGCCACAGACTTCTGCGGCGGCCTTAAGCCGAGCCAGATGATACTGGCGACCATCTTGACCACCAGCTCAATAGGGCAACGTTGATCTAAAGCTTCTTTTTTCTTTTTTTGCCTTATTTTCTTTTTTTGCATTACTTCCTGCAGACGTCAGCTGCCAGTAGCTTTATGCTGGAGCAGGTTTTGAAGGGTAAACGATAATCAAGACGCATCATTCACAGACGCATTGCCCATCTCGCTAAGTCAGTTTAGTGGTTGAAATAGAAGCTGTGCTGGCATTAAGGAAATCCTTGTGTAGCTATTCCAAAGCCTATGTGTACAAAAATTTTGACTGCAACGAAGCAGCATATAGCTTCTGTATCCACCGCTCTTAGCTTAAAGAAATGTTGAAGACAACAAGTACAAAATCTCCACAGTTATCAGGGCGGCAATAAAAGTGCTGGAAATTGCGTGGTCGAAATTTTTTGAGCTGGGATAACGAAACGTGGCACGCCAGTGTATAAATAAAACGTATAGTTAACACGTGGGCGCGTGTAGCGCAGTCGGAGGAGGCGCGACTGTCGCGTGCACCCGCTACCAGGTTCCTGGTTCGGATCTCTCGCCCAGGCCAACCAAGCCTTCCATCCCTCCGGGGTCGGTGAATTGGTACCAGACGTGTCTGGCAAGGATA
This sequence comes from Heligmosomoides polygyrus bakeri, assembly GCA_947359475.1. NCBI lineage: Eukaryota > Metazoa > Nematoda > Chromadorea > Rhabditida > Heligmosomidae > Heligmosomoides > Heligmosomoides polygyrus. Next base: position 41,458,312 of record OX375868.1, read on the forward strand.
AAGCGCTGACTTGTTCATCGGCTGGCCACTGCAAGTCATTGTATGGCCAAATACGCATTCATGTCGCCTCCACGACATCCCGTAGAAGTAGAATGCGCTGGCGCATCCCAGAAGGGATTGAGTAACGCCGTCCTTTATCCTTATAGTTAACACGTAGTTTGATCACGAGAAGCGTTGGGCGACGCGTTGAGCATGGAAGGAGCAAAAGTTTAAGGTTTATTTTCCTTTCCTGATGTGAGCAGCACCAAGCGGCTGCTCGCAACGTCTTCCAAGATTTCTGCGCTTTGATCTCTTTATCTTCGAAAAATTCGCGGAGCAGTGTGAACTGTTCGGGAAAGCTCGGAACATAAAGCGGAACATGAAGGAGTAGGCGCCTCAGTAAGGCGAACATCATCCAACTTCTTGGGCGTGCTTCGAAGTCCACGGAACGCGAATTCGGACACGGCCCAGAAGTTGCATGCTATTCGCCTATGCACCATCATTTTCAACGGTATTGTAGGCTTACTGAGCTAGCCACGGATCTCCCTCGATAGAGAGCCTTCGGGCTCTCTTGTTAAGAGGGATCTCGGGAAGCTTGTCGCAGGGCCACGTGGCGCGTCCCCGGGTGGTGGATAGGGGAATTAAACGCGAACCAAATGCGACCGTGTACTGCCCAGAGACGCAGGTGGGATGCAGGGGATGGACTCCTTGCTCCTGCTGTGTCGGGTCGATGCGTTCCTTGTGCGTGGGAGCGGCATGTTCGTGCACAGTGTGCGTGGATGTGTCCGTGACTGTGCGGATTGTGACTGTGTCGGCTCGGCCAAAAGCTTGCACTCGGTAGACTGGGAGTACATGTAAGGCGATTCGAGGCCGCCTTAAGTCTCGCCCCGTCCCTTCGGGCAGTCTGGCTGGCTGCCCGGAGTACCCCGCCCGCACGACAGAGCCTGACTAGCTACCCGTGTTGTATTCCAGTCAAACACAGCAGCACTAAAGGGCCTCATTCCCCTGACCCCGAAAGAGCCCCCATTTCTGCAGCGATGGGAAGGACGAGTACGGAGAGGCTGCTAAAATCTCAGGGCCTAACCAGGCTGCGCAAACTGAGAAGGACTAGGATGACGATCTGTACTTACAACGCCCGCACGCTTGCGTCGGAAGCATTCGTCGAGGACCTGATGATGCAAGCCAGGAAGATCAAGTACGACGTCATCGGACTGACCGAGACGAGAAGACACCACCCCCTACACGCCGCCTACGACTCCGGAGAAGAACTGTTCCTCGGAACATGCGACAGCAGGGGAGTAGGCGGCGTTGGTGTCCTCGTCAACACGCACTTGGCCATGAACATCGATTCGTACGAGTCTCTGACAAGCCGAATCGAACGTCTGCGACTGAAGCGATGTGGCTCCGTGCCAGCCTTGACTGTGTTCGTCGCGTATGCCCCAACATCCGACTACGACGACGAAGACGTCGAGGCCTTCTACGTGGAGCTGGAGAAGTTCTATAAGGAAGATCACACCTTCTACAAGGTGATCGTCGGCGACTTCAACGCCAAGATCGGGCCACGAAGGTCGCCGGAAGAACTTCACATCGGAACCCACGGTTTGGAGTGGAACGAGCAAGGTGAAAGGCTGTCTGAGTTTATCATGTCGACCAAGACCATCCATGGAAACTCGCAGTTCCAGAAGCCTCCCTCCCTACGATGGACCTGGGAATCCCCCGGTGGCCAGTTCCACAACGAGATCGACCACATCATCTTCAATCGCAAGTATTGCCTGACCGATGTCTCCGTTGTCCCCAAGTTCTACACGGGATCGGACCACCGCCTCCTTCGCGCAAGGTTCCGCTTTTCGCGTCAAGGAGAGAAGGCCGCGAAGTTCAAGAAGAGGAGTCCCAGAACGACCATCAACTGGGATCTCTACACCTCTCTTGCCGGCCTTTGGGAAGATGCCGTCATGGACAACGTCGACGAGGAATACGATCGCTTCGTGCACCATCTCCACGATAGTGCTAAGGGAGCCGAGAGCTTGAAGACCACCAAGAGACGCCTGTCTCCGGAAACTCCCGAGCTGATACGCCAGCGTGGAGCAGCACGAGCGTCAGGCAACTATCAACTGACGTCCGAGCTTGCAAAGCTATGCAGCCTGAAGGAGAGAAGGGCGGAAGTGTTGGCTGAAGCAGCAGAGGCAGGGCTGAGCATCCGCAATGCCCGCCGGAACTTCGCCAACTTCAAGACCAAGATGACCGCTCTCCGACGTCCTGACGGAACCGTCACCTCTTCCAGAAGGACCATGGAGAAAGTCATGCACGACTTCTACTCCGATCTCTTCGATAGCCACGTCCACCTGCCCCTACGCCATCTTCCGCAGGATGGATACGTCATCCCCTCTGTTCTCCCTTCCGAGATCCGACACGCCATCTCGTCGGTGAAGAAACGTACAGCACCCGGTCCTGACAGGATCAGAGCTGAACACCTGAAGAACCTCCCGCCAGCGCTTATCAACACCTTGGCGCGGCTCTTCACACGCTACCTGTCCGAATGCAAGGTTCCATCTCAGTGGAAGACCAGCAAGACCGTCTTGCTGTACAAGAAGGGAGACGTGCACGACATTGGCAACTATCGCCCGATCTGCCTGTTGTCCGTAGTCTACAAGCTGTTCACTCGAGTCATCCTGAATAGGATTAGTAGAACGCTGGACGAAGGACAGCCATGCGAACAAGCAGGATTTCGGAGAGGATTCAGCACGATCGACCACATACACACCATTACGAAGCTCATCGAAGTGTCGCGAGAGTACAAGCTGCCGCTGTGCCTTACGTTCATTGACCTGAAGAAGGCATTCGACTTCGTCGAGACTGAAGCGGTCATGGAAGCCCTGCTCACCCAGGGCGTTCCTACTCAGTACATCCGAGTCCTTCGAGAGCTGTACAGTGGATTCACGACCAAGATCTCACCATTCTACAACGACGTCGTCATTGACGTGAAGAGAGGGGTTCGACAAGGGGATGCCATATCCCCGAAGCTCTTCAGCGCCACCCTCGAAAACGTCATGCGCGAACTAGAATGGGACGACATGGGAGTGAAGGTCGACGGCCGGCAACTGCACCATCTTCGCTTCGCTGACGACATCGTGCTCATAACACCGAGCATCAGTCAGGCGGAACGAATGCTGGCCGACTTCGATCGTGTATGTGGAAGCGTTGGACTGCAGCTGAATCTTACGAAGACGATGTTCATGAAGAACGGATGGGTTTCTGATGCCCCATTCTCGCTCAACGGAACGAACATCTCCGAATGCTCCAGCTATATGTATCTGGGTCGCGATGTCAACATGGCCAACAACCTAGCACCAGAGCTGAGCAGGAGGAAACGAGCGGCTTGGGGAGCTTTCAAGAGCGTCGAAGAAGTCGTGAAGAAAACGAAGAACGTCCGACTCCGTGCCCACCTATTCGACTCCACTGTTCTTCCTGCCCTAACATACGCCTCAGAGACCTGGGCTATACGAAAGCAGGATGAACACGCGATCAGCGTCGCGCAGCGTGGAATCGAGAGGACGATGCTCGGAGTGACACGACTCACGCAAGTGAGAGAAGGCCTCCGGAGTTCCGAGCTTCGCCGACGTTCGAAGATCAGAGATGCTGTCGCATGGGCCAAGTCGTCGAAAATTAGGTGGGCCGGCCACGTAATGCGATTCGCAGACACCCGCTGGACGAGAGCCGTCACAGACTGGATTCCGCGGGATGTCAAAAGAACACCAGGACGCCCACCAACGCGTTGGTCGGACTTCTTCGTGAAAGCCCTGAACGACCGATATGACGCTCTTCGTGTCCCTCGAGCGAGGAGGATCCATTGGACCACTCTGGCACGCGACAGGGACGAATGGAGACGCTGCTGGCGCCCGCTCGAGCAAGTCGATGATCAACGGGACGACAGGTGATACAGGTGATACTGAGCTAGCCGCTTGCGTTTGCTGGTCTCGTCAAAAACTGATTTATCAGGTTGACTTCGCGTGTTGGACAAGCATTTTCTGGACAGAATGGCCAAGGTTTTCAGTGAACAGAAGCAGCAGACGAAGCAAATAGATGTCCCCCCCCCCCCATGCTCTTCCCAACAGACTTCTCCGAATAGATAGAGGTGACCGAGCAAAAAATGGAGGCTAAAAGTCGTTTGTCTTTTCTGAAGCTTCCACCAACTTCCCGACCCCAGCGGGAGCAAAAGCTTGGTTGGTCCAGGCAGGACCTGATGTTTGAGCTCGATTGGAGCTGCATGTGACAGCCGGGTCCTCCTCCGGCAGCGATGTGATATGCTCAACAAAAGCGGAAATAAAAAAAAAGACCAGTGAAGGGTAAGGATGAAGAAGGGCTGCCTAGATTCGACAACCCTTGGCATGACGTTATAGGTCTGTTAGGTTGTCCTTGTTTCGGCCGTTGGCATAGATCATTACCCACTTTTATTCTGCTTACGATTTTGCGAACTCACCTCCTTCAGAGCCGCAAAAGTCGTCAAATCTACAATACTACCAGTCCAAGGATCACCTCACATTATCAATGGAAGTGGAAGCAGATCCCCATTGATGCAGTTAAGAACAGAGGAAAAATCATCGAGGTGGATGCCGATGTGGACCTCCTGAAACCTGTAAGTGAACATAGACGTGGGACTCTTAGCTGTGATCCACAGCGCTTCCTGTCCCGTCACACAAAAGTCGACACATACACTTCTGGGAATGTACATATGGAATCGGAAACTGTGATCGTCGAAGGAGTCAGCATTTGCTTCACCTTAAAAAGGCAATATAAGGTCCAGCGAATGCTCCACCATGACATCGAGGGGTCTTCTGTTTTCTCCAATCTGCTGGTGGTATAGAACACATCCTGTCACGGATTTGGTTACAAAGCAGTTGTCTTGAAAATGCTAGGACGGACATCAGTGAGCCTTACCACGCGATAACTGTTGCGGACGCACGAGTGCCCTCAACTTGTCTGATACGAAAGGGGTGTTTTTCCACGTTCTTCCTCCTGGCAAACCGCATGGCTGGTTCGCGGCCAGTGTCTCCTACGCCAGTGTTGCGCTGAATGCACATTGCCTCTACCAAAATGAGGTGCCAGATTTATGGAGAACAATTTCGGTTCACTATTAGACGAAACCAATGCGGCCGTTTGAATTATGCTTCAACAGTGCCCTTCTGGTACTAGTGGAATGATAAGGAGAGGTGTTGATCTATTTCCGATTCGGATGCGCCATGAATTTCATTTCTGCGGGATAGCTTGGCGACAAATTGAATTCTCATTTGGCCTGCACAGCAACTCGAAGTGGTCAACACAGGAGCAACTCAATGTTTTTACCTTTAGAGACAAGCCTGGTGCCGATTCGACGACATCGGAGAGGTAGACCGCCTGGTTTTCCTAAGCGGGACCCGATCCTACATAGAATATCACTTCGGGGTCCCGAAGCAGCCGGCACCTCCTCGGACTGCACCATATCAATAGGAGCAACAAAAGCAACAGAAAGTATATAACAGTTCTGCAGTTCAGCAGAAAGTCAAACTGAAATGGTAAGGCGGGTTCGAGTTTCTGTTGTCTTTTGGTCAGAACACTGTAATTGATGATTTGCTCGAAGGAATGTGAACAGACAGGTCTATGCAGCACTGCACGGCTTGGCAGTTGAATTAGCAGCATCGAGTAGGTTCATGGTCACATTGATTCTAAGATTCTGCTGGAGCAATTTTAAGGACTAGCTCAACAAATGTAAGACGGTAAATATCAAAAGTATGAATTGCGGAATCCACAATGCGTGTCTGCCCTTCAGCGACCGGATCGTGCTAGAAGATTAGGTGGGAACACCAGTTTCATGTTCAGCCTTACATGTATATGTTCTCTAGCTGGCAACCTAGAAAGACACTGATAAGTTTCAAAGACCGTTCTGAAGTCGGCAACATTGGTGAGGAGCGACCTCAGGAATCGAGGCGATAACTAGGAAGCACCATTAGCGGTTGAAATGCGTTTTTTGAGGGGAGAAACAGGAGTCATCGGGTTTCACTGAGCTCGGACGAATTCGATTCATCACATTAATGCACCACAGGGAGCGGGTGGTCGAAAAACAGGAAGGGCAAATTTCTAAACAAGATGCGCTCACCTGCAATCAGCTGGCCGAGACTGGCATCACAAGGAGCAGCACAATTTCAATTACAACAACGATCAGCTTCTGATTTTGTCCCAACGAAAGGTCGAAGCTCCTGAATCCAAACGATGAGAAGGAGATGTCAGAAGTAGAGAGTTCGCAACGAAACGGTGCGATCAAGCAAGGAATGTGGATCTTTTCATTCATGACCCTGGCGAGTCAGGTAGCGAAAGTCAAAGCCGAAGACCAACGGGTCCTCTTAGAAACGGTATGAAGTCCGCTTAGGGCGATTTGCATGAAAATGAGGAGGAATGGTGACAGAATAGCGGCGCAGCTGAGTCGCTCGGGTCGGGCGGATGATCGCACACCGGAAATGAATTAATCAAGGCCAACTGGTTTTGAGGAAGCCCTCTTGCAAAGCAATTGTCGAAGCTGCATCTGGGGAGAAATGGGTTGCAAGCTGGCAATGTTGCCGGAGTCGCGAGAGGCGCGAGAGCACTGCGAGCATCCTCTAACCATTTCTGGCGATCAGCTAACCCATAGGCGTGACTTCGTCTGAGCATTTCAGTGAGAGTATGACTTTTGTTTGAGCGTTGAAGGATCTTCTTTCGAATTTCGATACAACCAGGAAACCAACTGTGCTTCGTTAATAAAAGGTCATCACAGAATGGTACGGAAATTTATTTCGAAATCGTTTCCTTGCTGTGTGCTGGCCTAGCATCTATGAACGCACATTTCTCCGGTCATCTAAAGTGATTGAAGTTCAATTAAGGCCTTTCCTTTTTTAAACTCCACATGCTACGAGAAAAATAATCTAACTCACTGGGAGAAATTGCTTTAAAGTCGCAGAAGGTTCCTAATAATAATGTTTCTGGTCCGGCTGAACCGTCAGATAGCTTGTGCCCTGTATCACAGAGTGTGACTTCAATCCATTTCTCTTCACCCGTATCTCTTTCAAAATAATAATCTGCTAGCAGCCCTATGAAGACGTTACCATATTCGCGCTCACTCTATGTACTATCTGCTAATCAAAGACAAAGCGGTCGTGCTCAGCGGAAGGCCTACCTGAGCTCAAATCACTGTTTATGCACCTAACTCGCTCAACACTGATAGTGTAAACTATGCCCAACTTCTATGTCGAAGCGATTGTCTTCTGATTCACGGAGTCTAGAACACGGTGCACACCCTCTAGCTTAAACTCACTAGAGAGGCGGGGGCTGCAGCTGCAAGGCCTAGTGTCCATCTGGAGCAACACAGTGTCGGAGAACGGCGTTTCATCTGGGAAGCATGTACCAATTCCTCTGTGGCGCTGACATCGCTCTATAGGCATAGTGGATTCGCCGTGGCCATGACTGGAAGGAATGACCTCCCAGATGGAGCACAGTGCAAGGTGCACGTGGTCGTTGATAGGCTCATCCATACGTAACTCTTTTGGCACATCGCGGGACCCAGTAGCTTCGTAGATGCTACAGCAAGACTTCCGGATTCCACATTCGGCCCGCATTAATTTTGATTCTAAACAGGCTGAGAAATGCATCACAAGAGGGTGTCGACAAAATGCTGACGCTGATGAGACCTTCCGAGCGGTTAGAATTGAGGACGCTGCGAGCAAGGAGGGGCGAGTGCAGCCTCCGCTGCACCGAAAGTCAACAACGCGCATTCTTCAGGATTGTGAGAATGTGGCAGAATTTTCCGTTCATAACGTGCCCTTGATTGCTTGTCGTAGAAGATAGCTATCCGGCGATAATTCAGAGCCGAATAGACGATGTGGAATCGCTGAATCTATGTATGAGGCTCGTGGTAGCGCAGCTGCGGAAGGAGCCAGCTGTCGCGTTCACTTAACTTCAGATTCCTGGTGAGGGTTTCCGCCGAGGTCAACCAAGCCTTTCATCCCTGCGGGGTCACTGAATTGGTACCAGACTTGTGTGCGAAGGATGGAGCACTGATTTATCCATCGCCTGATCACTGCAAATCGATGCGTAGGCCAAATACGCACTCAAACAGAGTCCACGAAGTGCCGTAGGAGTGGAATGCGCTGCGCATCCCTAGAAAGAATAACACTGTCCTTCATTCTTTCTATCCCTTCATGGGACAAGCAAGATAAGCATGCTATCCTGGGCACCTGTGCAAGCGTGAGAAAGTTTTCGGCTATTAGCAATTTACACGTGGTGAAATATGCCTTAAGCAAGTATTTATTGTGAATTAGTAGGTATTCTGGTTCACTGAAATATTAAGGAATGTAAGAGTTGGAGGAAAGCGGTCGAAGGTTGAGATTTCTTAAGGAGCTTAGTCGAAAACAATGTCGGGTTTTGGTGCTTCATGTTGGATCTAAAACAGGTAGCATACAGATTTTCCAAGGTACGTTGCGCATGCGATATGCGGAAGTGCTGCTTGAACATAAATATCCTCCGTGCTCTTTTACAAGTTTTCACAATTTACGCCTTGACCATGCAGGACAGAAGACCAACTGTATTTGCAGTACCTGATTACTGAAACAGTACTGAAGCAGGAGGTGCGCGAGACAACCCAGTTCACCCAGTTTATCACCCCAGAACATTTGAAATCTCGGTACATGTCACGAAGGTGAGCAGCATTCGGAGTTGTGAGTGGGCCAACCAACCATAACCAATCAAAGCACCGACCAAACGCATGCCAGCCAATCAGGATGCACACCCATTCGATGTGGCCTGTTTGGCAGGCGCATTAACACCTCTTAATGCTGCCCTCTGTCGCGATATGTACCAGACCTTCGTTGGCTTAGAAGTCGTGCGGCACTGCGATCCATGCATTCGGAGCGCAGGTTTATGGTGTTGTGAACGAAGCAGGGAGCAACTGCATGGAGAAGGGCCAGCCTGTGGCTCTCAGCAGGGAGCACATCCGTCTTGTTCACCTCCACGTAGCTCCGAATGATGTGAGCGGTGCGGAATGCCTTCGCTGGTCAGATATCAATCAGAATGAGAGGACCGCTTTGAGGAGTGTGTGCACGAGGCAATGCACGATGCAGCCCCATAACACAGAGATGGAGGAGCAGGGAAGTAACGGTGGCGACGATCTGCTGTGGAATGTGTGCTACCGCGCACGTCAAGCAGGTGGTGTGCATTACCAGTCGGTCCGACTGTCCCCATTTGGCAGCCTGCCGACACTGTTATAGTCGTGGCCGCCCAGATCCGATTACAAACAACGAAACACACACACAGAGACACACCCATCGCATCTGCAACACCGGCGATTGCGATCGCAAAACGCAGCCGACCGCTGGAGTATCCAGTGACAGCAAACACGACTCCTCTATGTGTTCAAGAAATGAAATGCACTTCTGGCAAGTGCACGCCGGAATCGAAATTCGGAGAGTCTGGAAGATGCTCCATGGTGGAAGCGCCTTGGCATACTGCAGCTGCCTCCCAGTCGCGTTAAGTAGGAACACGCTATGTATCATAACTATAGACGCACCCTGTAACTGGGGCAGATTATTCTTTATTCTGCTTCGCGAACAAGCATATTATTACAACCAGAAACTACGTGGCGGAAAACAAGCAGTCTTCGCTATGTTGAGAAGCATTTGTGAGGTGTGAGGATTTTCGAGAAAATCACTCACACCTCACAGGAAAGGTGAATTTTTAGCTCGAAAATTGCTCATTCAGAAGTTAATTGTTTCTTGGTAGTTGTCAACGGGCTCGCTCTACTTTTCCGTGTGAACGTGTTCTACAGATCGGCCGTTTGAAGTGGAACAGGCCCAACTTTCTTCGTTACATTGTGCTACCGTGAGCGTACGTAAAAGTGCTGCTTGTTTATCTCACTCATCCAGAGTTTCAATCGGAGATCTGTGAGATCCTGGTTCTTAAGGCAAGTTGGAACAAAGCGGATGCCAAAGCGAAATTGGAATTCGAAAGGAGTAATTCGAAAGGACACTGATGTGCTGCAGGCCTCCATAATTATGATTTTGTTAGTCTAGCCCGTTTGCCAGCTTTTCACTTTGATAATAAAGAAATTTGAAGGCGGGAATAATAAAAAATTACAAAAAATTCTTTTTCCAAAGTGGTTTCATTCGCCACCTAAATTCATTTGACACAGCCTTCCTTAAAGCAAAGGGAGGCTCTGTCAAATGAAAGTACAAGGGGAAGTATGCAACGTCGTCCTCATCCGGCATGTGCTCTTGATTTGGCTGCTGTTAGGTTATGATGTCTCAGAAGCAACAAGCGTGCACACAAGTAAGTCTCTCCAGCTCCACACTCCTGATGCATACGCGAATCGTGCAAACTCTTAAGTGACATGAACGGTATCAGAGATTTTTAAAATGATCCCTTATTTGCAGAGAAAAGCGTATAAAAGAGCAAAAGGGGCACAGTAGTGCTTCAGGGCCCTAACATGAATTCCGCCTCGTTCCCGGCGGCGGCACAGCACTGCGCTGCGGAATCCTCCCGTTGGCAAGGGAACTGTCTCAACGGTACACCTGAACGGCAAGAGCGAATACCACAGGAGGAATTTCCATCGTCCAAATGGGTGCAAAACATGCTTCGCTTGTGCCGAATCCTCAAGCCAAATGAGCAGGAGGCACTGAAATCTCCCCACGGTTAACAGCGGCTAACGATCCGCAGGCCCAAGCTTCCCTCTCAGGGACGAGGCACATCAACGTGATGGCTGCTGCGGGACAAAATGTACGAATGGCCGCCGCAGGCGCGGCGAACAGCGCGGCAAAAGTTGCCGCAGCGGGGCGGCTTCACCAGTCGCAGTGGCTGGCATTGCTTCAGTACCGCGGAGCTGCTTTCTCCTTTGGAAAACTCGCGATGGATACAATAGGGTGAACACTTCTGCCTGGAATCCACAAACACACATAGTTCCACTCCTGCAACACTGCAATCAGGCTGAGACCAGGAATATTGTCGGTCAAACGATGGTGACCAGCGGTGTGAGGCAATTCTATGCAAGAAAACAGAACGCTGAGGATGGAATGGAAGACTCGGAGAAGAGATAAAGCCTGGGTAGGAAGCACCAAAACTGAAAAAATCTTGTTTCAGAAACGTCTGGAATGGTGTGTGGAATGACTGTTGTCGCTTCTTTTCTATTTGAAGAAAACCCCCACAGAGGGTATCCGCATTCTAGAAGACTTTTCACTTGCACATCGTGTGCTGGGATGAGATCATAAAATGATTTCACAGCAATAGTATCTCACCTTCAAGCCTTTCCTCACGAAGCTTCACCTGGAGATTTATAACAATTGAATTCTGTGTGTTTTTGTACTACAAGTTCAATGTCTGTGACAAATAAAGGGATTAAAATGCTAGACCAGTCAGGCTGATTGGAAATCACCACACATAGTAATTCCACAGCACTCTCGTAGATTCACCTGAGCAATGACTTCCACAGGCTAGGCGTCAAACATTTCAATGCTTCCCACCTCTCACAAACAGGTGCCCTCGAGTGTTATTTTTTGGCGGAGAGTCGTTGGATACACCGCCCTCATAAAGGGTCGGGGCGAGGGCGCGCCGAGGACAAGATGTCCGGGCCTTCACATGGAGGCATCACATTTCTAGTCACTTCCCTTGGCCCTGCAGCTCTATCCTGAACTGATTTTGTTCTCTAGACAAGAGTCAGAATCTTGTTCACCATATTTGGAGGAAGAGAGTTTTCAGGTGCAGCGCCAAGGGTTTCTTCAGGTCCCGTCACATTGCTCAGTACTAAGGCGTCGTCCGCATTTGCTGACAAGTACAGCAACATCTTCAGAGTGGACAACGTCTGGAAAATGACCTCAGAGTTCCCCGAGATGCGCTTACCAGTCGTCTGCTATCAGCTTTTAGGCTTTTGGGTTTTTGTTTCACGACAATTAACGACTGTTTCGCGCGCAGCAAACTTGTCCAAATAGGGCGGCGCGGGCAGGGCGGGAAGCGGGCGGCGGGCAGCAAGGTGTACCGAACGACTACCCCCCATTTCGTTCTTGAGACAAGAGTCAGAATCATCATCATTTTCAGTAGCGTTTGTCCCGCTTGGTGGCGGGGTCCGCTCTTCTGGTGTGGTGACGCCATTTCTCCCGATCTAATGCTTGATCGGGATGCACACCAGCTATCTTTAAGTCCAAGTGCAACGTGTCTAGCCAACGTTGCTTCGGGCGTCCTCCGGGCCGTTTTCCCTGGACTTCAAGATTCAGACCAATCTTACAGACGGTGTCGTTGTTAGCGCGAAGGACGTGGCCATACCATCGTAGACGAGCTTCGCGCAACTTGTCGGCTATCGGGACGACACCGAACCTCTGTCGTATGGTGTCATTGCGAACGCGGTCCAATCGCGTTACTCCGGCCGTCCACCTTAACATCTTCGTCTCCATCACACTGAGGCGGCTTTCAATTTCCTTCGTCACGGGCCAGCACTCAGCACCGTATGCCGCTACTGGGCGGACGAATGTTCTATAAACCTTCGACTTGAGGTACTCGGGTATTGTCTTATCGCAGAGAACCCCAGTCAACGACCGCCATTTGGACCTGTCGCTCGAGTTCGGCTTTGTCTTCACATGCAAGCATGACGTCATCTGCATCCATTCACAGCAACGTCCAAGGAGCTGCCTTTTGGAGATCTCGTGTAATTGCATCCATGACGACCACGAAGAGCAGTGGGGATAGCGCAGACCCCTGGTGCACTCCGACAGAGATCGGAAACTCCGTCGAGGTACCCGCTGGTGCTCGTACTCGGCTTATTGGGCACGAGTAGAGGATGCGCACCCACTCAATAAGCTCTTCAGGGACGCCGTGTCGCCGCAAAGCGTACCATATAACTTCTCGCGGGACGCGGTCGAAGGCCTTCTCCAAGTCCAGGAAGGCAAAATGCACCGGTTTCTGTTTCTCGCGGTGCTTCTCTAGCAGAAGACGAACGGCGTGTATGGCATCAACCGTCCCACAGCCGGCAACGAAACCACACTGATTATTGAAAAGCTGAATGACATCCCGGATACGTCTATCGATAATTCGCTCAAAGACTTTCATGGTGTGCGAAAGTAGGCGAATCGGACGGTAGCTAGCGCAGTCCGCAGGGCTGCCTCTCTTCTTCCAAATCGGGATAGCCGTGCTTTGCTGCCAACTCTCAGGCACTTTCTTCTCAGCAACAAACTGATTGAAAAACTCTGTCATCCAGTCGGCAGGGCACCAACAATTCGACTTCCACAGGTCGGCCGGCAGGTCATCTGGATCAGTGGCTTTGCCTGACTTCATCTTCCTCAGAGCTGCTTCAGTTTCGCTCACCGTGATCTTCTGAACGGTACCGTATATAGGTGAAGCAAAAGGAACGGCAGGATGTTCAAATTCTACATTCGAGATTTCGTCGAAGTAGTCGCGCCATCGCTTCACAGCCCTATTACGATCCATCAGAAGATGGCCGTTCTCATCGTTAATGCCAAAGAACTTTTCGATGTCTTCTGCTTGGCGACAGCGAGCCTTGGCGAGTCGGTAAAGATAGCGCTCACCATCGCGCGTTTCCAGTTTTTCGCTGACTTCAGCGTAGTATGCGGCTTTAGCAGCAGCCACTGCCTTTTTTGCCGCTTTCCTCGCTTCTCGATAATTCCGCCAATTACAGACTGTTTTGTCACCGATAAATACGTGATACAGCCGTTTCTTTTCCCTGACCTTCTCTCTGACATCGTCAGTCCACAGCCAAGCCTGCTTGTCGACCCAACGCCGTCCAGGCTTCGTTGTACCGAGTTCGAGGCGTGCAGCCCGGGTTATCGCATCGGTAGCCTCTTTCCAGGTTTCGTCGACAGTTGTTACCGTCGGCAACCGAATGCGAGAGATAACAGCTGCTTCCTTCTCCTTCAATCGCCACCATTTAATTCTAGCCGTCCCGCACCGCTCAACACGTTTACACCTCGGAGGTGTGATCTTCAGCGAGCAGATCAGTGGACGGTGTTGCGTGGCAACCGTCTCATACGGCACGGTCTTCGCGTCTGTGACAAGGCCTTGGTCGCGACGCCTAACAAGGACATAGTCAATCTGCGTTTTGGCGTCCCCGCTATAAAACGAGATGAGGTGGGAGTCACGCTTTCGAAATTTGGTATTCACGATGGTGAGGTCGTGTGAGTCTGCATACTCAACTATACGCTCACCATCGGCGTTGCGTGAACCATAGCCAAAACCACCATGACAGCTGTAACCGTCTTTCGCTGCTCCGACGTGACCATTAAGGTCACCTGCCACAACAACCATATCTTCTGACAGCACTTCCGCTGTTTTCTCATCAAGCAGGGACCAGAACTCGTCCTTGGTTTGCTCGGAGCAACCTGTCTGCGGAGCATACGCGGAAAAGAAATGACATCGTCGCTCTTCTACGGCGACCACAATCTTCATCAAGCGGTCATCGAAACGTTCTACGCTTGCAATCGCATCACGGAAACGCTCGGAGACGATCATACCGACACCACTGGTGGTCCTGGGACTGCCGCACAGAACGGCCTTGAAGCCGCGGCCAATGTCCCTCGACTTGCAGCAGGACCACCTCGTCTCCTGCACCGCACAGAAATCTATCTTTCTTCGCTCCAGTGCTTCTATCAACTCGCACGAGCGGCCCGTCAACGTACCCACATTCAACGTTGCTACGCGGGTCTTGCCTACGTTGCGGGACTTTCGGACTAGCTCAGTTGCCCCCCGATGCCGTCCTCGCATCAGGGACCCTCGCATACTTCTCACACTCGCCGGGCTTTGCGAGTGCGCGTCGGCTCCCGCGGATGCCGTAGCATTATCTGTAGACCTCTGTAACGTCATCAACCATATGATGTGACACAGAATGTTCGTAGGCCGGCCTGTCACTAGGGCCTGTCGCCTGCATTCGACTGTCCGTGATTGGCTCGGCTTGCAAAAGCAAGCAGTTTCCAGTGGCACCACGTGGAGGAACGGACATCGCCACCAGACAAGAGTCAGAATCGTGTTCACCATATTTGGAGTAAAAGAGTTTTCAGCTGCAGCGCCAAAGCTTTCTTCAGGTCCCGCCACATTGCTCACTACTAAGGCGTCGTCCGCATTTTCCGACAAGTACAGCAACATCTTAGCGAGATATGTCATGACAACAACGCGACCATCCACTGAAAGTTCTTTACACAAGGAAAATTGTCTGATCCCTGGAAAGAGAGGATAGTGAGCCGGTTTTGCGCACAATTACGGATAAGCCTTCAGTGTAGGCTTACCAGAATCATCCATAGTCTCTAGTTGAGGCGAAAATTTACAGAATTGTTTTAAAAAATGAAAGAATCTAGGGAGAAGAGCAACGTTCGCCTTTCCTCAACTGCCTCCATAACCGAACCGACTGGGAAATGACTTCAGAGTCTCACGAGATGCACATCCCAATCGGTTTCGCGCGCAGCAAACTTGTCCAAATAGGGCGGCGCGGGCAGGGCGGGAAGTGGGCGGCGGGCAGCACGGTGTCCGAACGACTGCCCCCCCCCCCTATTTTTTACACTCAGAGGAGAAAATGAGGCCTAGATAACACATTAGCGGACATTTTCAAGCTTCAAGATCACGAGCATGTAAGCAACGTTCTCCAGAAAGACGTCGTCCACTGTGGACTCCCCATGGCTCATCGGTAACTCCTACGACCGCGGCGGAACCGCCGAGCCCGCCGCGTGCGCGGTGATTATTCGAGCATAATAACCGCCCCCCCCCCCCACACTGCGGTCTGGGTGGCGCAGTGGCAGAAGCTCTGCTTTGCACAAACAACGTCCAGGGTTCGATTATTGCAGCATATCTGCTTCTGCACATCTACCCTAGTATCGAATTTCCATAGAGAAACGGGTTCTATGTGTTGTTTCGAAGGGATGATGTTTTTACTACCACAACAACAACATAGGATGATGTTTTTACTACCTCTTCCTTGTCGACACTTCGTGATTCACTGCCAATGTCTCAACTCTGTAAAACACGGAGACTTACGAAACGTTCACACACACCTTGATGCTCATGAAAAGAATAAAAACATAGGAAAAGCATGAAACAACGTCGAGAGACCATAAAAAAGCAGGCATTGCTGTACTTCCACCACTCCAAAGGTCGAAAAAAATTTACCCAAACGTTGCCTAACCTAGAAAGAGACGGTATTAATGGGGATGTGCTGGTCAAAAATCTAACATCCTTTATCAAAATTTCGACCGATTCCGGTGATTTACCGTGGGTATCTGTTGTAAGGTGTTCAGGACAATCAATTTCGTCAAAACTTTACTGCTACTAACTGTTTCCCATTACATAGATTTTGATTGTAACAATGCCTTGCTCATGCACAAGCTTTAACTTCCAGGTGTCTTGAATTATGGTGAGTACTATATTCACACTTCATTGCTTTGAAAATGGGAAGGTAGCCGAACGAGTTGTCGTCCCGTGGTGATAGGAGCTAATCAGAGTTTCTTGATATTTTTTTAGCGTTTTCTCCGCACGAAGAGCCCATAATATGTGCTCGATATCAATCAATCCTTATCTAGTGGTCTAGGAAAGAAAGCGTTTGTTCCTACACAATCACCAACAGTAGGAAATGTCTCCCCGGACAGTACCATATCGAATCATCAAATATCGGCCGCACCAGAAAGGCGTTTCATAGGTAAACGCACACGACTATCACTTCCAGTTTTGCGACCTGATGTGTTGGTAAGAAAATATTGAAGGATAAAGAGGATGAAGGACAGCATTCGCCCATTCATTTGCGGGAAGAGCTGCGCATTCTGCTTCTACGGAACATCGTGAAGGCAATTTGAACGTGCACTTGGTATCGCAGTAGAATGTGCCAGTCGATTTAACGTCCTCGGTTTGGATTTTGGTTTCCACTGCCCGAGTCTACCAAGCCTTCCATCCCTCAAGGTCGATGATCCGGTACCCCACTTCTCTGGGAAAGGCAAAACTTTGGCTCATACGGGATGACCAACCGATGTCAGTGTTTTATTCTTCCGAGACATGTCTGTTCACGACCAATTCACGTCTCCGGATGGAGCATGGTTTACCCTGACAAGATCCGAACCAAGAACTTCGATTTGGTGGGGGGGGGGGGGGGGAAACAGCCGGTAGCGGTTCGGCGAAAGCGCTATCACGTGCCCAAGAAAGATATTATACATATAGTAATATTAACATACTAATGAATGAATCAATATTTACTATACATTTAGTAAGGGAGGGTGAGCCATCTCGAGAGTCCCCTTGGCGAGATAAGTTGGACAGCGGACTAATCCGATTGATTTGGGCGACCAAACGAAGAGACATCAGGGACAGGCTTTCGGACGCTGTAGAGCAGTTGAATTAGTCAACTCTCACTCAAAGCGATGGTATGAGCTCATTGACGAGCACTTCGATAGGCGGCGCAGACGGGAAGAATAGACAGTGACAGTGTGCAAATTGCGTCTATTCAGCCGTGCGACTGCTCGTTTTTGTGGCAGGACCTCCATGGGATGGGCTCCATTGTGGCTGACCCCTGCATGGTTCATGCGGTGAGCACGTTGTGGCCAAGTATCGGTTATACTCATTTTCCTGCGACGTAAAAACCACAGGTTGTAGAACCCATCCCGTCTAGGTAGCCTGAGATGAAAAAACCCTGCAGGTGTTTTGCTGTCACCAGAGTGTTGCCGTCACCTCGATTGGAACGCCAAATCACCTCTACATATCCACCCGCCATACCTGCATGTAAGCAAAGCCTTGCGAATGCCCAGCACTTTCAGTCTCAGGATTTCGTAAATGCATTCCTGTGAGCATTTTATCTAGCGAATAATAAGGCACCACTGCTACGCTCTCCCCGAAAGAGTAGAAGGACCAGTTGAAGATAGGGAGATGTTGCTCCAAGTCCACTTTTTGTCTAGCTTTAGTGTAAATGTACAGTACAACCTTCGAATCCGAGCAAAAGTTGTGGTCTTATAATGAAAAACAGACGCAGAGTCGAGCGCTAGGGCAAAATGAAGGAGAAAATGACCTTTATTCATTGCATACACATCTTACCCGCTGAAATCTGACTGCGCATATCAATACCAGGGTATCAGTAGATTGGTAAATAACACCAAAAAAAGGGCATAGCACCTACTACACACCGCGCTATGTGATCAGATGGAAGTTCGAGTTTGACCGTGATATTGTTTAAATAAGGAGCCGCTGAATACAGCAGAAACACTGTCGGCAATGGCGTATATGAGACGTGGGAAGCCGCGAAGTGTGAATCGGCGTTGAAGAAGTGCTCGGAAAAGATTATTGTCAAGGCTGAGTCGGAGCAGTCGAGTAGACAAAAACGAATCGGCGGGAGACACTGTGGAGCGTCCATTATTGAGACGACGGATTATCGTCGTCGAAGAAACTGCACGCCGAGGTCAACTGAACTGGGAAATGAAGCCGCGAGATCTGAACCGATGAGAGAGAGAAGGCCAAAGGTAATACACCATGTTCAGGAAAGGAATTTATTTGCTTATTTATTCAGTTGCACTCGAGGGTGCACCACAACACCAAAGGCGGCCAAAAATACAAAACAACCGCCATAAAGTAATGGTAGAGAGAACCTTCTATTAGGGTGTCCAGAAAGTATCTGCAGATTTTTTTCAAAATAACACAATTTTTATCAACGTTTTATTAATCAACCAAATAATTTCCATCAACATCGACTACTCTCCGCCAACGTTCCACAAGACTTCGAATTCCTCTGGCGTAAAAATCCGGCGGCTTGGAGGCGAAAAAAGCTCGGAGGTCATTTTCGAGGTGGACACGATCTTCATAACGCTTCCCTTCCAGATGATGCTGGAGTGACCGAAAAAGGTGGTAGTCACTTGAGGGCAGATCTGGGCTGTACGGTGGATGCGGTAGAACTTCCCATCCGAGTTTCAGAATTTTCTGAGAAGTCGTCTTCACAATATGTGGGCGCGCGTTATCGTGCAGCAAGCGAACTTTGTAGAGCCTGGGCTGTTTCATGCGCATCTTGTCGGCCAGTCTCTGCATTTGGGTAGCGTAGACCTCGGCAGTGACAGTCGTGTTGTCAGGCAGCAGCTCGAAATGGTAGATCCCATAAACTCCCCACCAGACGCTCAGCATGACTTTCCTCGCATGAATATCACCTTTCACGAAAGATTTCGGCGTTGGCACCACGCACGTTTACGAGTGTGGTTGACGTAGGGGACCACTTTTCGTCTCCTGTGACGATGGTGTCCAGCCAGTTGAAGGTGCGACTCCGGGAAAGCAGCTGAGTGATATGTCCAGACGTCTTCGCCGGTTGTCGTCGGTCAGTTCGGTGGGAGCCAATGACCGAGCTTTTCAACCATTCCAAGAGATCGCAGTCCATTGTCCACGGAGGATGGGGAACAGCCAAGAGCCGCAGCAAAATAACCCACACCTTCATATGGATGCTGCTCCGCCAGTTTCCTCAGTTCATCCAGAGATATCGTTGTCGGTCAACCACAGCGAGGCTCATCTTCGAGACTCCTGTTCCCGCTTCTGAGGCGTTCGAAGCAGCTATACACAGACCGTACAGAAGCTGCAGAGCCGAATACGCGAGACAAGCTTCGTTAGGCTTCTGCAGCGGAGTGCCCAGATTCAAACTCGTAAAGGAGTACGTGTCTAATATGGGTAGACAGTTCGATCATCGTACAGTGAAATAGGCAAGGAAGACGGAGCTAGAAATGCTATGCAGATACAGCAGGATAGCGTCTTTATATAGCACTTATGTTGAAATCTTCAGAACATTCTAGAAAAATCTGGAACATTGCAAAGTTTTCTGCAGATACTTTCTGGACACCCTAATATTTCATTGACCTTAGAAACGTATCTCCTTTAGTAATTACCGTCTGGCTACACTGATATTATGTCGCGTTCCGTAGCAGTGTACCAATACCAAGTAATGCATAAAGGCTTAGGAGTCGTCTTAACACAAAGATGTCACTCACAGTGATATAATAACGAATTATCAATTAACAAAACATTTATGCTAACGACCATATCGTGTTTGTCAACTCTAGGGCAATTCTTAGGTAATCTCCGTCACGGTCTTTTAGCTGAAGCACTATTTGGAAAAGCTATGTGTACACTGGGCGCGTGTAGTGAGTCGGAGAAGGCGCCGACTGTCGCGTGCACCCGATACCAGGTTCCTGGTTCGGATTTCTCGCCCAGGTCAACCAAGCCTTCCATCCTTCCGGGGTCGGTGAATTGGTACCAGACTTGACTAGGAAGGATAACACACTCTCTATCAACTGGCCATTGCAAGTCGCTGCATGGGCCAAGAACGCATTTAAAATGCCTCCTCATCCCATTGAAGTGCGTGGCGCATCGCAAAAAGGATTGAGGGACGCCATCTTTTATGCTTATCCTCTATAAGTTTCTTGATCCATTGTTCCCCTATTACTGGACTTGCGATGCTCCCCATATAATGTAGCCATTCATCCTACGCAATAGCTCTTTGCAGGCATCGTTGCTTGTCAAAGCTTTTCCACAGTGTTTGACAGAGTGCTGGATGGCAATGCTAATTTGCTCTTCGCTGTTAGGAGATTTGGTGCAAGATTCTGGGTTTACGACGAAAATGACGAGGGAGCAACAGGTCTTCACTATCAGCTTATGAGCTGAGTAAGAACCACAATCACTGCGACTAGGCATCGTCCTCATCCCACTGAAGCCGACCAGAATGGACCTTGGCTTTGTAGGATAATACAGTATATTTGGCTTTGATATCTGGAGGTACCACTAGAAGCCTCGTCCAAAGTGAAACTTTTGCCAGAAGAAAACGAATGATACGATTAGCTCAGCAACACGGTGATGAGGCATATTGCAAGTTATGTGTCCGAAAGAAGTGGTCGTTTTTCAGGTAATCAGCGACGACAATCAGAGAGACCGATACGATAGTCCACAAACCGTGGCACAAACTTGCTCTTAAAAAGGCTCTGATTCTGATCTTGCTGCGGCTGTTGGAATCGCTTTTTCGGCCTTGTAATGGATTCAGAACTTGTGAAAGCATTGGCGATTGGTAGCTGAATAGTACTACATATAACCCAGCCGTTTCACCCCCTCAACCACCAGACAAGGGCCAACGTAATCCTCGGGACGTTCCTCGAGGGTTTCTGGTAGTGAATTTCTGAGGGCAACAGTGTGGTTGAGACAAGAGCTAAGCTTGCTCTGTGGACATTGTGGATGCAGCAGAATTTTCTTTATAAAACAGGCATATTTTGCTGTTGGTTCGCCTCTTGCGTACTAACAGGCACTAGGTACTCAACTCTCTTGACGGTATCTCAAATTGCGAATTAATCGCTCTATAAAGAAACGACGTTATCGCTCTCTAACAAGATGATAATGTAGGGTACGTTCAGTTTTATATTCAGAAATTTTTTCACAAAGTTCTTATAATAGTGCCGTTGTTAACGAGAGCTGAAGGTGTTCCGAAGGGTTGAATAATCGCTTCCAGCTCTGTATGTAAAGCGCGTGAGCGTGATGTAGCTTTATATAGGCACGTGAAGGCATAATTTTACGCGTTCCGTTTGTAACAGAATCAGCGAATCTATTAGGTTGTCCCCTAAGTCCACGCCGTTCTTTCAACGATTCATTGCGGATTTCGCCGGCGGTCTCTTGCATAGCATATATGGCTTTCGAAAAAGAATGATTTGCTCTATCAGAACATGCACTACGTTTCTTTTTTCATCCTGAATTTCGTCAATTTTTAGGTCACTAAAGTGAGAAGTGGCCATCTGCGGCAGTTGCTATTCTCCGCTTGGGTTTGGAAATTTTTGCGCAGTTTTTCATAGCGTTTGGATGACAGTGTTCCGTTCTACAACAATGCGTGTTGGCTCTATTTGCTCATTTGTCCTCTATTGATTTTAAGGTCATCAAATTAGGACGTCCGAAGGAGAAGATTCGTTCGGAAGAGAATGTCTTGCTTTATGAGAATTTGTGTTGCGTATATTGGTTCATGATGATTTCTGTCGAATATCAACAAAATTCCAAAAAAGAGAAAAATCATCTCCACCAATAACTCCTTCTCCTTGCTCAGTTTTTGATGTTCGACAGAACTCAGCATGAGCCAATAAACGCGACACAAATTCCTATTAAGCAAGGCACTCTCTTTCGAACGATGTAAATATTAGGTTGGCAACTAATTTCGTGGACTCTCAAGAATCTTCAGCAAAAGTATTTATTAACAAATAACAAATGACAATCTTTAATCAAAATAAGATCCCTCGGAACGCAGAAGTGCTTCCCATATATCAGGTAGCTGGTCTATCCCACGGCCATAGAATTATTGTGCTTTTAAGGCCAAGAATCTTTGGAGGTGCATTTTGACCCGGTCCACATTATTAAATCGTCTTCCAACCAAGAAGTACTGCACCGAACTAAAAATGTGGTAGTCGCTCGGCGCAAGGTCTGGGCTGTAAGGTGGATGAGTTTGACGCTCCCAGTCAAGGTCTTCTATTTTTTGAGGCGTCCGGTTAGCTGCGTTCTCTCCGTTTGGGGGTGTCAAGAAGGTATTAACTTCTGGGAGCTCGTCAAGAACGGTTCCGGCATTAATGCTGTAATCTACTCTTCTCAACCTGGCCGTGCGTAGGCTGAACTCCGCTGGAATCAGTTCAGACAGATTTTCAGGAGCGGAATTGTCTATCAGCAAGATAACGCCAGATCACTCGTCACGAATCGGGAGCTTCAAAAAATCGAAGACCTTAGCTGGGAGCGTCTAACTCACCCACCTTATAGCACAGGCTGTGCGCCAAATGAACAGCACCTTTATAGCACGCTGCAGCACTTCTTGGTTAGAGGACGATTTATTAATGTGGACGATGTCAAAATGCACCTCCAAGGATTCTTGGCTTCAAAAGCACAAGAATTCTACAGCTGTGGGATGGGCCAGGTAGCTGATAAATGGCAAGCAATCCCGCGTTCCAACAGATCCTACTTTGGTTGAAAACAATTATTTGTTATTTGTTTATGAACACTTTTGTTGAAGGCGCTTGAGAGTCCACGAAATTAGTTGCCAACCTAATATAACACCAAGCAAAAAAGCCTTCCACATAGCAAGGGCTGTCGGCAAAAATAAATCTTCTTCGGACTTCCCAATTTGATGACCTAAAAATCAATAATGTACAAGAAAATAGGACCAACACGCATTCTTGTAGTACAGAACATCGCCTTCTAAATGCTATAAAAACTGCGCAAAAGTTCCAAATCGAAGCGGAGAGAAGCGACTGTCGGCGATGGCCACTTTTCACTTTTCACTTTTCACTTTAACGACCTAAAAATTGGCAAAATTAGGGATGAAAAAAGGAATACAATACGTATTCTGATAAAGCAAATCATTCTCCTTCGAAATCTGCTCTTCGCGAACGCCTTCTTCATGAGTACCAACTTAGCCACTCTGCAAATCTGCTAGCCCTATGCAAGAGACCGCCGGCGAAATCCGCAATGAATCGTTGAAAAAAATGGCGGGGAATTATGGAACAACCTAATATTATACAGGGTAGCGGACAAGTATTGTCCTCACGAAAAACGTCATATTTTCAATAGTACGCGAGATTTTTAAAAATATTATTTGTATTATTCCTCAACATAACCAACAACATGTAGAATGGCTTCCATAAGAATGCTTCATAGTGACCTCCCCTGGCTTTTACGCAGGCTTCAAGTCTTGGTTTCACTGACTTCACGGTGATAGCTGGCGTCGGTTTCTGCCCAGGCTTGATTGAGTTCGCGGCGACGCTTGTCCAGTTGGTGATGGTTCCCTTCCTCAGCTTCTTATCTAGGTATCCCCATATTGCAAAGTCGAGTGAAATTAAATCCGGGCTGTTAGATGGCCACTGATCCTTCGTTGGGTATTCAGGGAAGTTGGCGTCCAGATACGCAATCGTCGTCCTCGCTCCATGGGCAGGAGCCCAGTCCTGTTGAAAAATAATCTCGGAATTTTTTTCATAGAAGGGAAGGACTACTTTCTTCAGTACCTCCTCTTGGTATCTTTCAGCGTTGATTTTCCCTTTCTTTTCACGAAAACCAGCGGTGTCTGCTGGATTGCTGTGATACCAGCCCACACCATCAGTTTTTTGGGAAATCAGCGATTTTGTGACGATCTTCCTTTTCCGAGTGTGTCCTTGATCGGGTATGAGGAGCTGGCGATCATTGTGAGCATTGTGTGCTACTTCGATAGTGAAAATTCTCTCATCTATCCACCGCACATCTTCGATGCGGCGCACTGGGAAAAGCCGTAGCAGCTCCTTCCAATTTTCTCTCGGTTTTCCTTGGTTTCCACTGTCAAATGCCGTTCTTTAAGCAGACAATAGTTGCAAAGTCCTAGTTCATTCTTAATAATTGGCTGGACAGTAGAAAAAGCAATTCCGAGGCTCTTTGCGATCTTGGTAAAGATATGCTGTCGCTTCTGTCGATTATCTTCTTAGTGATCGCACGGTCCTTCCTTGTATTCACAGAACGAGGACGCCCTGACTTCACCTTTATGCTGACGATCCCTTTCCTCTTTAACTGCTTGATGATCCACTGAACTGTTCTCAATGGAGTACTGGGCTTCTTTGCAATGGCGGTGGTGGACTCTCCGCTTTCAGCGAGGAGGGCTACAGCTTCTCGATGAGGGTACAGCCGCATAGAGGCTACATAAAATTTTTTCGTATATCGCAAGAAATTGGATTTAATGAGGTAAACGATGAGCGCAAAGACACACGATTTCCAAAAAATATGGGAGAAACAGGTGCGCGCAAATACCGCTACAATACTTAATCGTGTACATGCCCTAGTGATAGGTGTGTAGTGCATCACCTTTCGTACTTGAAAAACTCCAAATGCTTTTAAGTGAGAATCGCGGAAGAAACTCGAACTACTTATTTCTTGTGGGAGCTACAGGAACCTTTATACCTTTTGGGAACGCTTCATTCGAAGTAAACACTCACGCGTGAAATGTTCTGCAGTTTTCTAACAGCGCAGATATACAGGATGTAAAAAATAAGGTGATGAAGGTTTTTAAATTACTACTATAAAATAACTGACAAGTTTACAAATTAATACATAAATAACAACAACATAGACATTAGGCTACACTATACTCGACCGGATTCGAGGTGGCTCCCTTTGGCGCAAATACAGAAGTCAAAACGCTTGCTGAAGTCTTTGGCGAAGTGGGCCGTAGGTAATCTGGAGATAGTCGTTCCCACTCCCGACGCAGAGGTTCCTTCTGGGCCTCCGGGCTGTGGTGGCGCTTGGCACCCTGGCCTTCAAAATAGATTACGCGCTTTAGTTCGTCGGATTCAGATCCGAGGAATGCGTTGGCCATTCCGCCGACATGATGAAGTCCTGAAAATTGGCCTTGCACAATGCTTGCGTGCTTTTCGCCCTGTATGCAGGGATTGAGCATTGTTGAAACGTCCACTGAGCATTGCTGAAGCGCTGCTGGAACCAGAAAAGTACAATAGCCTCGAAGATGTTCCGTCGGTACTCATCTTCATTTACTTTTTACTTCTTCCTCCACAAAACCATGGATTCCTTCCGTTGCTGTAGATTCCTCCCCAAACCATGAGCACCGATTTTGGCAATGTTTGGCGATGGCATAGGTGGCTGGAGCCTCTCAAATCAAATACTGCCGGTTTGGGGGTAGTGAGCCTACTCCACGGTGTGAGCGTACTTCTCGTCCGTGAAAAGTGTTCGCCCCACCCGACCTGCGGCCCGCAGCTTGAGCTGTTGGCATCAATGGAGCCGTCCGCGCTTAATTTTGTGCATCAGCAGCTGGGCTTTATGAGACTTGTAGGGCCAGTCCGCGTTTCATTCTGACTATTCGATGCACCGATGTGAGACTGACGCCGACATCACGGGCGATTTTTTTCAGGTGATCCTCGGATTTGGGATTTTACGCTTCTCGATAATATTCCGGATCTGCGGCGTATTCACAGTGCGACTTCTTCTTTGTACTGGACGATCACCTTCATGGCCAAGCTCCTTATGTCGTTTATGTTCTGTGGAGACAGTCGACTGAGCAGGTTAACGATTTCGTGTTGCTGCTATCTCTGACGATGGAACTCCAAAATCGCAGTGCGATGGTTTGACATCTTGAGAAAAAGCGTAACTGTGCAAAATATAACTTGAAAAATTATAACACGGGCAGAAAGCTACGCACCAAAAAATGGCGCTATGCCGTCATGCTGCAGGTAAATATAATACATTGGCTTGGGAGAACGTAAACCTTTATCACGTTATTCTGGAACACCCTGTATTTTCTTGCATTTGGTGAGAAAAAAGTAATGTCTGATCCAGCCGTAGGACGTACACAGGTTTCATCCACTTTGGCTTTGAGAGAAAAGCTTATAGTCAACATGCAATAGTAGCAATGGCGCTCGAAATCATATCTTTCAGAGTGTTACTGCAAAAACCGGCCGTTATGTTTAATTAATTAATTAAATAAATTGTTCTATTTGGTACTCATGAAGCATCGGTCTCCGAGTGCCGCGGGATTGCCGCGTTTGCGTTGCCGTTGCCCTGTTTTCCGGCAACCTCACGGCACCACGGGCCCTTTGCTTCATAAGTACCTTCTATTTTATTTGTGTAGTGTTCTTTATAATGAAGAAGCGCCACTGAATTCGCCTATCTTAACTGCACGCTTCTCTAGGGCTTCATACGGGGAAACTCACTGAACAAAACGTAAGGCCCAGGTGACTGGCAAACACAAAAATCAGCCGGTACTTCTCAATTGTCTGACCAGGAAACTGTCTCAACGGTAGGTCGGAATGGCCTAAGTGTTGTATATAGGCAGAATCCCGGGGAAACAACAAAATGCAAATATCTCGACCCCAATACAACCCTGCGCAAAGTTAAGGACGATAGAAGTTGGGCCGTTGGTGGCGTTAGAACTATGCCTGTACGCAGAAGGCGAGCTCAAGTTGGCTGGAAACAGCGATTATGGTGATTACGCTGCCCCTTTACCTACTGCGCCACCATCGCTCGCTCGTCATCGCTGTTTCCAGCCAACTTGAGCCCGGCCTCCTCGGCAGGCATAGTTATAACGCCGCCAACGGCCCAACTTCTGCCGTCCCTAACTTTGCGCAGAGTTCTATTGGGGTGGAGATATCTGCATTTTCTTATTTCCCAGAGAGAGATGATTTTGCCCATACACAACACTTGAGCCGTCCCGACCTACCGTTGAGATAGCTTCCTGGTGAGGCATCAGTGAGCCACCACGTCCTTTAGGGTTCCATAGCCTTAGTCTCTCCAGCTCAGCCAAAGAGTCGAAGGGCTCAACGAAATGAAGCCTGTACGAGCTCCAAGGTGGACAGAGGACCAGGTGCCTAGCAATGCTTTCGGCCGGGGTTAATGACGACTGCTTAAGCGGAGATTTGCGCGCTCGCTTCCGCATCAATGGCATAAAGGCAAGACAAACCGGCCGACGATGTCAAACGCGAAGCAACGGTGGCGACAACAGCGGCGGCGACGACTGTGCGAACGCCATTCGGCCACTAGAGATTCCTGTTTGTCAGCGACGGTGACAAGCAAAAATTCTCGAAAACATAGTCGTGGTTCGCCTCCGCCTCTCGCGATCTCGCGGATCCATAGATTCTTGTTGAAGGCCTGTGTTATTCCATGCTACGTATCGCTTAGATAAGACATGAGGGTCTAGTAGATCGACTTTTAGCACTGCTCAGACGATTTAGGGCGTAAAATGCCAACCGAGGAATAGCAGCCAGGTTACCTGTTCTAATACACCAATAGGCCTTCGAATCAGCCAAATAGTGGAAGCACTCGGCGTACTCGCATACTGAAACCAAGAGAGAGGCATGCTATAGTATTGTACTGATTTATTTATTTATTTGCCCTATATAGTGCGCTATGATAAGCAAGTGAACAACATGGACATGGCGTAGACGAAATATTAACGGCGAAAAATAAAATAAAAATAAAAATAACTGAATCCCTCAACAACGCAGCCTAGTCTTTTATGATGATAGTTGGTAAGGACAAAATTTAACTAACAAGAAGAAGCCGATACAAACAAACTATGAGAAGAGTGTTGAGCTAGGGGTTGGTGGAGTGAGCCCACACGACGGCTGCCAGGGGAAGCAGTAGAAAGGGTTGTATGAGAAGCTTACAACGGCAACAAGGATGATTGAAAAATATGGGAAGAAAATAGCAAGTAAAATAAGGGAGGGATTGAAGGAGTTAAGTGAACATCAACACGGAAATCGAATAAACTAACTCAGAGTGAATTAATGAACTAACCACCAAGCGAACAAAGTTCCTAGAAAAGGTTGCAATAACATCTAAAACGTAAAGCCTGTAACAGAGAGGAAAAGCAATACTGCATATATTCAAGAAATGACCTCCAAACGCAGAGTTGAGAGTAGGTTTATTTTCCTCCTCACAACTAGTTCTCCTTCAGTTGGTTGGAAGCAAAGGAGTCAACAGCGAAAATGCACCAAGAGAGCGAAAAGTTCCAGAAGTATCTACTGAAACGCTTACAAACTCTCTCTCTCTCTCTCTCTCTGGGAGTGTATGAAGAGTCTGTTATTGTGTCACTCTCTCACGGTTTTGTCTTGTTCTTACAGCAAATAGCGTTAAGCTTCAAAGGAAATGGAACAAGAGGGTGGATAGGTTGGGTTATGATGGACTCTCTCGGTGACACGATTCAATGAGGGGGGGGGGGGGGCTCATCAAACCTCTCAGCTGAAACGGCGGCTTTCGGCAGCTGACAGTATTAAACGTATGGAAGTGCAGACGAAATTATAAAAATGTGAAATGTCCTGTCTCCATAACCCAGGGGAATTCACCATAAACGCCTGCAAGACGACAAAAGTGGATTGCCAAAGACCGAGATGCGACCGCGATGAGATGACGAGTTTTTGAAATGCTATCTGGGCTTGCTGAAGCGAGAGGAATGTATTCGCCGGATTTAGTCCCTCTTATAATCGTTACTGGGCCTGAAGCGCGGAACTTCGCGATGTTGTCTAAGGCGCTAATGTCAAAATTGGGCTCACCCTTTACATTCCCAGCCTCGGCTCTCCGCGTCCCGACAAGTACTCACTACCAGCTAAAGCTGGAAAAGCCATTTTAGAGAGAATGAGCTCATTTGAACGGCAGGAAACAACACGAAAACCTTAGGCCTATTCGCAAGAAGTCCAGTGTGAAAGCCTCTCTGGTCAGGTTTGCATTTCTATTGTTTCCTTGCCGCTGTAGTTTTTTCACTTTCTCTCTTCATTCGAGCCTTTCTATTTATTAACTATGGTTAGTTTGCGCATTCGTCATACTTTCCTATATTTATAGTGACATATAGATATGGCGCATGCAGCGCAAACAGAGGAGGTGTGGACTATCGCATGCACCTGATTAAAGGTTCTTGGTTCGGATTCTCCCCACCCCCCCAGAACGACTAAACCATTCATGCTACCGGCCTCGATCAATTCATACCAGACGTCTGGGAAGCAGGGGTGCACATTTAACGGTTAACGATTTAACGAATTTAACGAATTAACGGTATTTCTCGTTAAAATCTGACTTAACGACTTAACGGAAATTTTTAGAAATTTAACGGAATTTTTAATGGACCTTTTTTTCTTAGTGTGCTTATCACATTTACCCTTAGTCCTCACTTAGGTTGCGGGACTCATCCTTCTGATTGGGGCTATTCCTGACAAACTATTAGAATCAGCAAGAATATTTTAACATTTTCATGAATTTGTTTTGAATTTTGGAAATGATGCATTTTAGAAACGCGTGTAGCGGTGTCGGAGGAGGTGCAGGCTGTCGCGTGCACCCGATACCAGGCTCTTGTTTCGGATTTCCCTCCCAGGCCAACCAAGCCTTCCATCCAACCGGCGTCGAAGAGTAGTAGTAGTACTTCTCTGGGAAGGATAAAACGCTGACTCATTCATCGGCTGCTCACCGCAGTTATTGTGTGGCCAAATACGCATTCAACTCGTCTTCACAATATCTCGTAGAAGTAGAATGCGTGGCGCGCCAAAAGGGATTGGGTAACGTCGTCCTTTATCCTTATCCTTTAATACATTTTGGAGCTAGAAATTTTTCTCCGAGCCTCCAAGTACGTCAACGAATCCGCAAAGATACTGGTCTAATCTCCTCGTAAGATATGCCTATCCTCACCAGGCGCTGCTTATCCCAGAATACTTTTGCTTGCCACCTGGAACAGTCGAGACGGAGAGAATGTTTTCGGACGCTGGACGTATCTTAAACGATTTAGAAATACGCTAATAACAAAAATTAGGAAAGATACTTTGCCTGAACGTTAAAACGTTGACGACGTGTCACACGCTTTCAAGCTTAGTGGGCTTGTGCCCGCATCGAGATTGTATGTGCTCCTAGAACGGTCACACAAAAACAGTCTCGCGGTGAACTAGGAGAGGGGAAAGTCCGGGTTCTGCCTGGTGGCTCATTTTCAGATGCCTTTTTGGTGATCATCCTGAATGATAGTTCTATACCTGTTCTTATTTCACCCTGTATTTGTTGCTGAATGCCTGTTTATTTTCCCGTGTTTGTTGATGTTGAATTGTTTATTTACATTGCAGTGTTACACTCTATTCCTTGAACTCTAGCTGTTGACCTCTTAAAGTTGAAACCTATAAGTTTTCCCTAATTTTTTTACTTGAAACATTGGCTTGCATTTTTAACGAAATTTACGATTTACCGGAAATTTAACGAAAATTTTCTGTTAAAAAACTTCGTTTAAAAAAAATATCGCGCAGAATTTGGTGTGCACCCCTTCTGGGAAGGATCAAACGCTGGGTTGTTCATCGGCTGGCCGCTGCAAGTCATTGTATTATATGATACAGGCCAAACAGTCAGATCGCCTTCACAATATCCCACAGCAATAGAATGCGTAGCGCAAAGCGATCTGCTAACGCCGACCTCTTGTTCATTTCCCTTTTGTCCCCCATCAGTTACTGTGTGACGCTTCTCCTTATCGTGAATGTTCAAGAAAAGCAGTGCGTGCTGTATCCAAACTACTGAAATTTCGACGCCTTAGGTGGTTGCACTCTGTTAGCACTACGTCCTAGGACGTGAAATTGAAATGAAGTGCTAGCAGCGCAAGGAAGGAGGTTGACAGGAAAAGTTTTCAAAACGTTATGGATAAGCTGTAAGACCAATCAATGTGTACGAAATGAACAGATCTTCTGCATGCTTTACTGCTGTCAAAGGGATTGAACTCAACATGAAAAGCAGCCCGAAGCAGCATTGTGCTTCGGTAGCGGTAGATAATACCGCGCTGCTGTTTTAGTTGATATGGTGCTATTTACAGTCCCGAGACATCCAACAAGGATGACAGTGAGAATTGGGTAACACCTGGCGAAGCTCGGGACCAGAAGAACATTTGAAGCCGCCGTTATTGCGCCGGTAGGTTCAAGGCTTAGGCCGTAACACAGTCCACAATGTGTCTTTATCTAGAGGAAATTAAGGACAATGTTGAGGTGAGGGTGAACACTGTAGCGAAGAACTCTAAGGAAGCAAATATAAAACAACTTCTTATTCATTGCTCACTTCTCACCATGTCGCATCCGGGATTTCCATAACGAAGGTGACGTTAAGATTCTCCACCTCATCTCCCTGCAGTCAACAGCTAGCTCTACTGTGCCCCTGACCTTAGCCGAAAAAATCGCTTCTTATAACGGCTCTGTAGTGCAGGACTTCGAAGAATGTTTTCTAGATGATGTGTTAAAAAGCAGCATTTCAAGCGCGAGGGGAGAAAATGTTCTGGACTGTGCGCGCAACACAGCAGGGACTCTGCTTGAAGAGGAAGAGAACGACCTTAGGGATGACCATATGCTAATCTCGTTGAGTGCCTTTGTCACTGCCTCGTTGTTAGAAACCGGCCAGGAAAGTCGTAACAATGGTGACTTTCGTAGCATACTGCTGCAGTAATGCGTAGAAAACGCTGGAAATTGGGTGGAGGTCAGAAATCCCTTAAATCGCCACCGATCAGTTGAAATGCGGAAACAGCAACGCACGGGAACCGAATCCCCAGCTAATGATGATGGAACAGCGCCACACATGCTGGCTTAAAGACCTGGCAAGAAGAAAACAAACACACTTTTACAGTAATTGTTGGGTACAGATTCATCCTTTATGACGTGTTTTCCCGGTTGAGTCATACGCTTCAGCCCTTTCGTTTGCTAAAAGAGCGGAACACTGGCTCTCGGCCGTGCTTTGCGTGTCACTCTATTTGGTTCGTACCCATGTGACTGCTTGTATGGTTAATCTTCCAGGATAGGGAACACATTTATGCACGAGCTATTCAGAACACCAAGGGGATTTCTGAGTGGCTTTGGAGAAGAGTCTCAAAACATGAACTATGGTGATGCTGGAAAACATGATTCCAACAAATCTCCCAGCACTGGATCAGATCGTTCCTTGACTGCAATGCGATAAAGGCTTCAGCCCAGCCACTGGAAACGCCTAAGTGCCTAGTATGGCGACGTATCGTCAGCATGGAGAGAGCAAACACATGTGTTTGGTTTGCCACCCTCGTTCTACGTCGCAGAACACGGTTTTCAGCTGTTCCATAACACGCTCCTCTAGTATGGAATTTGTTATTTAGGAGGGGAAAGTAGCATGGCTTGACCGCTTGGAAATTGCACCTCAACGGGGAAATGGGGATGAATTGACCTTGCATAGCCCCAACCGTGATGCATTTGACAATCACAATGGGTACAGACTTCATCGCGACAGAAATTGATGATTCCATCATTAATTCGGAGGAAAGCTCCACCGGTCAATATTCAGTGGTATTCTCGCCCGCTGAATATTAATTGGGACCATTTCACTTGAAGAACCGCACAAATCCAACCCCAGCCAGAGAGCGAGTCCCAATTTCAAAAGGAAATAGCCCACAAAATTGCAAATACGTGACTGCTGTGCAAAGCCGGTACTATGCAAGGGAGTTACGAATGGGAGATGCCAGCCAAAGCATCATTTGTGAACGTTGGAGTCCATCTTCAAGGAAGCTCCACCCACCACTCAACATACCGCCAACAAAAGAAGATTCATCGTCAGACAAAAGTGGTCGGTGTGCAATTTTGTAGCAAGTCTTAATGAGTATTATAGTAGAATGTCAACGTGATTCTTGTAGATCATCACTCTATTGGCCACCTTCGATTGGAGATTATTTCCTCTCTCTCGAGTGATTCAGATGTGCCCCAAGAAAAATGAATTATAGTGGGTCTCCAGAGTGAAGCTGGCAGGTAAAAACGAAAATCAATTGCGAACCTATCTACGTGAAAGATAGTATTTAAAAAACTTTTGTGACGCCCTCCGTTCACTCGGGAGGGTAAAATATAATTATCAGTCCAGTCAAAGAGTTTCCAGCGCTTTGGCCTTCAGAATTGACCGACCTTATTCTCGGAAGAACATTGTTCCTTGCGATATTCGCGACAATTTTCTACATAGATAAATGAGTGTTCTTAGTAAGTTTGATGTAGGACGTGTGACGCGGATTCGGAGGAGGTGGCGGTAACCGCGTGCTCCCGATTCTAGGGTTCCTGATTCGGATATCCCACACAGGCCAACCAAGCCCTCGATCTCACGGGGTTGGGAATCGGTACTAGAGCTATCTGAGAGAAAAGAAGCACTGAGTTGTTCATCGGATGGCCACCGCAAGTCATTGTACAAGCCAAGTACGCATCAAATCACCTCCACAACATCCCGTAGAAGTGGAATGCGTGGGCTATCCCAATAGCGATAGATCAACTTTGTTTTTTATCCTTTTACTCTTATTTTAAGTTTGAAGTAACTAGGATCCAGCTGCCTCTACGGAAAAATTGTTGCCAAACGAGAAATTTCACCCCGCGAGGCACATGCCTAAACGTTACAGAATCAAGCTTAGTTCTACAGGGTGTCTCAAAAAAACGTATACATTGTTTGAAAGGTGATAACCTTGCTCACATCAAAGGTACTAAAGAAATTAAAGGCTCCTAGGAAAGCGTAAGATAATAGAAATTTTCGGACATATGAGCGGTATGAAACACCCCATACACGCGTCTGAAATTTTGAATGCTACACACGATCGATTTTTTTTATGCAGCTTCAAGCAGGATGTAATAACCTGTGACACAAAGAATGGGATAAGCACGCTATAAAGAATTTCGATATCTCCGTCAACGAGTTTCATGCAAAGGTTACTTGCATTTCGACAACGACTAGCGTGTGGGTCATCTCCGATGTTATCTAGACATTGTCGAGTTCACGAAAAAGCGCATAAAAGATGCTGAAATTGAGAGTGCTCCAAGTCATACTGGTCTCAGACTGCGTCGTGACTCTTTGAAAGCTGCTGTCTACGGAGAGGTATGCTGAAGGGTGATCAGGAGCTAGTGAGAAAGTTGCCTTTGTCTCGTATCCGAGGGCCAAAAAATTGGCATGAAAAAGCGAGAGTCGTATGTGTGTGTGTGACAAGGGAAAGCGTCGATAACCAGCTTGTAAATGACCGGGCATATGGAGCCCAGCGGGGGGCTGGGGCGGATGGACGCGGAGGACAAGAGAGCGCCAGATTGACCACTCCAAGGAGACTGTAAGTTGCAGTGTTTACTAGGCGAGCGATTAGCAGTGGTAATTCGAGACCGCGTCGAGGTCTCGTCCTTCCGAGACAGAGCAGACGACTTAACTCTTCGCGCTCTAGTTCGGTCTGGCACCCGAGTGCCACAGGGGACCTGTGGATGGCAGAAAGGGAAGGCGAACTAGCCGAGCGAGGCGGCTGGTGGATCGGCGACTGCTCACCGGCGGCGGCGGCTATCGCGAGACATGTGGGCGCGATCAGGCCCTGTTCAGGCATCGCTGCGGGTGCCGGTCGTTAGCGTGCCAGCAGCTGATCATTATCGCCCATTGCCAGCAAGTCCGACTCCCGGGGCTCGAGCTCGGGCTGGTCGACGAGCAGTGCGGAGATCGGCTGCTGCTGAAGTGGCAATGCGCGCCAACCAGCGCGGATTCATGCTTGTATCGTGCGCTTGCGAACATTCGCAAATAAATCAGCAGCCTTTGGAACAGAGAGGGCCAGACCGGACGAACTCGAACGCTCCGAGTGGGCGAGCAGAGGACGAACCAACGAGAAATTTGGTGCACGGTGGGAGTTCTCAAATCTTTCGGCGAGTTCTTCGCTTGGTTCAGGTCTGCACAGTGCTTTATTTTTCGTGCTGAATTCACACTCGGTAGGCGCCTTTTCGCATGTCAAATGTGTTTTGAGCTTTGTTACCTTTATTCATAGACACCATTAAAAATCTCCTCTCAAAATTGAGCTAGTGTTCGAATTACTCCTAATATCAGGAGTCTGGTTTTACATATTTCTGCTAGTCATAGATTTCTACTATAGTCAAATGGGAGCGGGACCGATTCATTCCATAGTCACAGTTCTGTAGTATTGGGTTAACCTAAAAATGTTTCGGATTTTAAAACTGGGGTAACTGTTGCAATGGATTAGCTCTACTAAAATCCTGAATGCCAGCAAAAAACATTCAACATTTTATTATTTTTTGAAGCGTCTTTCCTAAAGCAGAAAGCTGCCTTTCAATCGCATTACTATGTTGGTGAGAAAGTCTCGATAGGGTTTTCTTCCAAAGTACATTGTGGCATTGGCGACACGGCTCTTCTGATCGACTGGTACCGTCGGGTTCGCCCACGGAAGTGGCTGACGACGTTGTGGGCACCACGTAGCTACCTGCCCTGGCCCTTCCTTTTGCGCAATAATGGCAAACCATTTAAATACATTATTTACGCGATACAGAAGTACCTAGTCCCCAAAGCTGATCAGATAATATTATACTTGTACAACCTTATCTCTATGTCTCCTACGCACACCGAGTCGTTTGGCTACCCCGAGGAGAAGAGCAACATACACAAGCAAAGTCTAACGTACACCTTAAGCAAGTTCTTCTACCTTGCTTCTGAGGATCGGAGGGTATGCTGTACCACGAGCTGCTCTCGCAAGGGCTCACGGTCACCGCTGTCGTTTACGTTCAGCTCGAGAAAGTGGAGGAAGCTGTTCGGGAAAGCGGAAAAGGCGAGCTTCTATGCGCTTTCTTCAAGACAACGCCAGATCCCATGTAGTTAAGGCGACCCACCAAAGAATCCAAGAGCTGGGCTACCCCTTCCAGCATATCCTCCTGACCCCAGATTGCCACTTGTTCCGCTTCCTAAAGACTTCCTTGACTAAGAAACGTTCTACAAAGTTTGAAGACTTAAGTCGGGCGGTCGCCGACTTCCTCGACACACGGTCCTCCCAGTTCTGGAAAAGGGGGATCGCTGACCTGCCCAGTGTGGCGGGCCACTGTTGTGACTAACAATGGTAATTATACTATTGATTGATTAGCACTGTATGCTGAGCAACGGAATAGAGGAACAAAATGAAAAGCCTATCAAGACTAATAGATAACAAATAGATAATAATTAAATAAAGAGATAATAAATAATAGATCAACCTAATATAACCAACTCATTTGCTAGGGCAAAGAGGAGAAAAAAAACAGTGATTGTGAGATGACCTTGTCGAAGATAGGAATAGCACAATGAAAGCACGAATTATTGGAAGCAGATTATTGGCGCAGCTGCAGAGAGCAGTTTCCCCGGCCGCATTGTTACCGACCATAAGAATGACATTTTGTGGAACAAAAGTGCCATGCATGTTGTAAATTTTCATATTCCTGAGGTTGACTATAGCTCAGTAACAGAAGGTGGCGCCCGAGTAGGCAAATAAGAATTAAACCTCAAGGAATGGGCACTTCGTGTTGGTGTCCTCATCAAAGCGCACTTGGCCATGAACATCATCGATTCGTACGAGTCTCTGACAAGCCGAATCGGACGTCTACGGCTGATTCGATGTGGCTCCGTGCCAGCTTTGACTGTGTTCGTCGAGTATGCCCCGACTTCCGACAACGACGACGAAGAGGTCGAAGCCCTCTACGTGGAGCTGGAGAAGTTCTAAAAGGAAGATCACACCATCCACAAGGTGATCGTCGGAGACTTCAACGCCAAGACCGGGCCACGAAGGTCGCCGGAAGAACTTCACATCGGAACCCACGGTTTGGAGTGGAACGAGCAATGCGAAAGGCTGTCTGAGTTTGTCATGTCGACCAAGACCATCCATGGAGACTCACAGTTCCAGAAACCTCCCCCCTTACGATGATCTTTAGCCACAACTATCGCCTGACCACATCATCTTTAGCCACAAGTACAGTACGTCTGTGTAGTCCCCAAGCTGGACCACCGCCTCTTCGCGCAGGGCTTTTCGAGTCATGGACAGAAGGCCGAAAAGTTCAAGAGGAGAAGTCTCAGCAGAACGACCATCAGCTAGGGTCTTTAGACCTCCCTTGCCGACCTTTGGGAATATACCGTCATGGACAATATTGAAGAAGAATACGACCGCTCCGTGCACCATCTCCGCTACAGTGCTAAGGGATCCGAAAGCTTAAAGACCACCAAGAGATGTCCGTCTCCGGAAGCTCTCGAACTGATACGCCAGCGTGGAGCAGCTAGCGTCAGACAACTACAAACCGACATCGGAGCTCGCCAAGCTATGCAGAGCTGCGATAAAGGAGGATCTTAAGGAGAGAAGAGTGGGAGTGCTGGCTAAAGTTTCAGAGGTAGGGTTGAGCATCCGCGATGCCGCCGGAACTTCGCCAACTTCAAGACCAAGATGGTCGTTCTCCGACCGCCTGAAGGAACCGTCACCTTTTCCAGAAGGACAATGGAGAAGGTGATCCACGATTTCTACTTCGATCTCTTCGATAACTACGTCCACATGTCCCCATCTTCCGCAGGATGGATGCGTCGTCCCCTCTGTTCTCCCTTCCGAGATTCGACGCCATGTCGTCGGTGAAGAAACGTCCAAGAAGGGAGATGTGCACGACATTGGCAACTATTGCCCGACAGTTGCCAACCCGGCTGTTCCTACAAGCTGTTTACTGGAGTCCTCCTGAATAGGATCAGAAGCTGGACGAACGACAGTCATGTGAACAAGCGGAATTTCGAAGAGGATTCAGCACGATCGACCACAAGCACACCATTAAGTAGTCCATCGAGGTATCAAGGGTACAAGCTGCCGCTGTGCCTTATGTTCATCCGCCTGAAGAAAGTAATCGCCTCTGTCTAGAGTGAAGCGTTCGTTGAGGCCTGCTGTAAAAGGTGTAATGACCTAAGAGCCTCACAATTAATTTTACAATTATGTGTTTTCTTTCGCCTCATAAGTGTTGGTGTTTGATCCACTTGAACATTACAGAGTTAAAGTGGGGGATTTTACGAAAACACCAACAGGAGCTTTTGCGACGGCGTAGAATAGGCTGCCAGGCTTTTTATTCAGATTCAGTGATACGATGAGGCTCGACCGCACATTTTGATACTGACTCTTCAAAAGCTCGTATTGGCTGCGGTAATTGTTTTGCCCTGACGTGTCGTTCAGACCTTCCTAGTCTTTTTAGTTCTCCACCAATGATGTAGGTAACGAACCACCGAATGAATTTTAAGAAATCACTTCGTGGTTGCAGCAGCTTGGTATGGAGGGTTTGACGGGGACCACGAAGCTGTGTAGTAATTCAGAAAACGATCACTTTAAAGGCAGCTTCCAAATACCCGCTAGAACATGAGAAGGCTCTCTAAAAATGTATCGCTACAAGTTCAAGAACTTGATGATTACAACGGTTTCTTAACACTACGTCGAGTCATAAATTTTGCAACATTTCTGTTCTTTCTAGAATTCAAAGTAAACCCTCTGAAGTTTTGTCCTTTTTTGAAAGCTTGTTTTCTAGCAATCATTTGGGGTCATGAATGATTAATTTTCCTTGCGTTCTCAAAAAGTTTTATTCTCTATTACCATGACCACTCAAACTGAAAAGTGTGTGATTTTATTTTCAATTTGTTCCAGCTCGGCAGCAACCTGGCGACGTGGGTCAAACACATTCAGGAAGTCACCAGCAACTTCACTCTTAACGGAATTCTGGTTGGGGCTTCGCCCTCAAACCCCGAGAATAGAACAATCCCATCCCATCTGGTTGGGGCTCCGCCGCCAAACTCCGAGAATAGAACAGCCCCAATCTTCCTCCTTTCTTCTTTAGGCCTTCTTACAGTTAAAAAAACTGGTTTTACTATACATATCTATAGATTACTGTTAACCGAATTATTGGGAATGGTATCAGAAGTTCTTTTCCACTCAGAAGGACAACAAAGACAGACCACTCCCGGGAAGATCAAGTGCTGTAAACAAAGGGCGCGTGCGCAAATCCATCAAGTCGATTCCTTCTGAAACCACACTAGGACTGACCGCTAATCTCCACACCTCTCAGCGAACCACCGCTAATCGGTTGCAAAAGATTGGAAGGTCGCCTAAATTAGCCTTCGTCAGTGCCTAATGCTTTGACGAAAATCGAAATAAATCGCTGTGATTCCGACTATCGAGAGCACCGGCACCGGTTCAAGCGAGGGGGCCTGGATCAAGTCTTTACCAGCGGTGAAAAGCGGATGCTTAACTATAACTGCGAAGCCGGAAAGCAATAGCTACAACTCAATGAGCCGCAGGTTCTGTGGTCCAATTCGAATGAAGGTCCTTCTGTGCATTTGGTGGATGCATAGTGGTCCAGTACACCGGAAGCTGCTCCACGTAGTCAAGCCATTCTCGACGCTCGCTTTTGCCAACAACTCGACTACTTCCAGCAAAAATTAGTAGAGGTAGAAGTTGATACAAGGCAATATTTCTTCCACTAGGGCAGTAGCCGACCGCTTACTGCACTTCAGAAGCTGGCAAAAATCTAGGAATTGGATTGGACCGAAATCAAGCAACAATCATACACCCCGGACATTGCGCCGTCTGTCTGCCATCTGCTTCAGTCGATGGATCACTTCCTCCATGGTAGGCGCTTCGCCGAAGTCGAGGTCACGGCGGAGATACCCGACTTCTTCAGGTCGAAGCCGACCAAATTCTACAGAGATGTAATCCACTCACGATCAGTTCATGAAAAGCGGAAGAATCTCATCGAGAATAACGGCAATTACTTTGTTTAAGTCAGTCATTTTTCTTTTATGATATAATCTTATTTTTGCTGGAAGACAATTTTTTGTTGTAAAATTTATGACTCAACCTAACACAAGCCAGCAAGAAGGCTGACAACTCTGCTGAAATGGAATTTCTTGAGCAGATAAGTCGCTATATTCTTAGGCTATGAAAATTTATTCCTGCCAGATAGGTCTTATGTGGACCATCAAACGAGCTTTCTTTAAAATATGCACTATATTTTGAAGTGTGCAGTTGTGAAAT
Source organism: Heligmosomoides polygyrus bakeri (assembly GCA_947359475.1). Taxonomy (NCBI): domain Eukaryota; kingdom Metazoa; phylum Nematoda; class Chromadorea; order Rhabditida; family Heligmosomidae; genus Heligmosomoides; species Heligmosomoides polygyrus. The sequence continues at coordinate 41,498,567 of OX375868.1, forward strand.
GCAAAAAACAGTTGACTACGACTAGACTAAATTTCAAGGTTTGTCAAAGATTTTTTTTGTATTTTCGTAATCTTTTTTGAAGTGAAAAGTTCAAATAAATAATCGGCTCAGAATGGATCATTCAGTTGGGAGCGGCATTGTTCTTTGTACCAAAGGTCGTTATTTAGAAACGTGAATGCAGACAGTGGTACGAAACGATTGCACCTCGAGAAACGCCAGAATTACAGATGCAGATCCATCGGTTGCAAAATGAAGTGCCGTCTTCAGCAAGCTAGCAGCGAAGGACCAACAATATCCTGGAAGTGGTGTTTCCAGAGCGACTTTTAGCAGAGAAGAAGACAGCAGTGGCCACCGCCTATGTGTAAACAAAGGTATTGGTGCCCGAATTGTCCGCAAAATCCATTTGGACGAGAAAATATTCGGGAAAAGCGAATTCTACTCGACGGAGTCTTTTGTTTTCCCAGAATGCTGTATACACTCTACTCTTATTTGCTGACGAAACTTCGCTCTGTTGACATCCGCGAGAACCAGCGATTTGTCGCACTTCTCTCGGAAGGGCATACCGAGGAGCATTTTGCAGTTGTGGAAGAAGTTATACATTTCAGGAGAACGGTTTTTGAAGAAGGCAAACGAATTAGGGTTGCATTCGATAGGTACTCAATCAAGTACACTTGCTCGCCCGCGAGTTTGCATGGCGTTATCTCCCCTCATGTACCCGCAGCGGTCGACCGAAGTCTGAAAAAATCGTGTCACACATGCCCAACCTGCATTTTCGCACCGCCGTAACCTTACCAGTTCGTAAGATAATTTGCTGTGCTTTGGCGCTTTACTAAAGCATATTAATGCCTGCAGAATCCACACGTTCCAGCCAGAAAGATTGGAAGCTGACAGAGTTATTGCGCTCAGAATGCGCCCGTGGGTGCAATTTGCGAGCGATTGCGCCCACTCGATTGATGGGTTCGATCCCATATACGTTGTGCACGGCGCACTTTAAAGTCTCGCCGAAACAGAGTGCAGCAATTCCTGAATAGGGCGGCTGAGAACTTCTCATAAATCTCCCTAAATGCTCACTCTACAAACTGTTCCCCCCTTCGATTGATAGGTTCGATCCTATATGCATTGTGCACGGCGCACTCCTAGAGGATTCCCGGCATGACAATACACTTTACGCCATGCTTGAGATGCTCCGAGAACATGCAAGTCCTGGAATATAAGCTTCCCCAGTGGCAAAAAGTCTGCTCTAGTCATCTTTGACCACCCACTGCGAAAATGCGGTAGTCTGGCGATGTTGTATACATGGTTGTGTAGATCTCGACGAGACGAATCGAACGGTACCATCCGTTTCTCAAAACACCTCAAATTAGAGGAATTGTGAGCATGCAACGGATTTTGGCGCCTTGCGGCCGACAACTCGTCCGCTGCCGGCCTTCTCAATGGAGCGCAAGTTTTCAATTTTGGCCATTTTTGATCTTTCGCATGAAATGTATACACCAAACGATAGAGCTCGATCTCCTGAGCTCAGATATGCTCTTTGTTTTTCAAAAGGATGAATTTTGGGCGAGTTATAGCAAAAGGACGCAAAAACCGCAAAAGTGCGGTTTTTTCGGCGTCTATTCAAAAGACGCGTCCGGTACTGTAGTCACTACAGTACCGCCGCTAAACATTCAACCAAACGACGTTTGCGACGCAAAAACGCGTTTTTTGCGTCGCATCATGATAACTTTTCTCAAAACAAAGGCTTTCTCACCAAAATTTACAAGGGCTTCTAGCATCACCGTACCTACCAATGGGCCTGCAACCGCCATTAAAAAGTGGATAGAAGCCTGAAAACCAGTGCCGCAATTAAGAAGCGTCCTAATTACTGTGACCCGACCTAACACCGTCCCCGAGTCTCGCTTATTTATGTCCCCAGGCGCAAATAGTGCTGCCCAGCTAAATTTTAAAATTCTTAAACCTAATTAAATTGTATTTTCTTGCTGTTCATGACCTTCTCCTGGCTGCGACAATTCATTTGGTACCAAATTTGGCAGGAAAATGTCTGCAGCTGCTTCAACTGATTTTGTTTATTTCAACGGAAGCATCCTCAGTTTAAACCTGTTATTGTAGCTTGCAATCTAATCATCTTTAAGGAGCGAAAATGACATAGAAAATTTACGTTTTGAGTTCACTTTGGGCATTTGTGTGTTGGTTGCAATTCGTCAAAACTGCAAGTGAATCTTGGTGAAGAGCACTCCCTGTCGCCGATTTTGGCTGCGAATATCTACGTCCTAAGCAAATGAGTTAGTCCAGAAATCTGTCGGCTAATCGTACGCAATGTAGAGACTCCAATTATCAAACATCGAAAAGCCAGGTGATCAGATGGCCGAATTTCAGCTGGTTAAAGTGAAGACTTCTTTCAAAAGTGCGACTGAGTTACTACAGCGTTTCATGCTAGTCTTTGCGGAATGAATGCTGTGAAGCCCAGCGTTCATATTAAGTATTTTTTCGCTCAAAATTTTCAACCAGTCCAGACGTCAATATTTTGACACACCAGATCGAGCGTCGATGTAGATGTCTTCTTCGACCATAATTGCACTGACCTGACATGCCCTACAGAGACATTGCACTCGGCTGCATGACCAACGAATCCCTCACTTCTCTTTCTCGTAATTACGGGCCTGTTCGACTTTATGCAACTCACCAATATCGATCCACGCTGCCAAATCTTGAGGACCTTTTGGGTTTTCCGGATTGCGTAGATCACACAAATTCTATAGTTCTCAAAATTGTGTGCCTAGCCGCAACGTAAAATATGCATTTATCATTTTCACGTCGAGTTGGACACTTTTCGAATTAAATTGGAATTAAACATCTTCCAAATTGAAACGAGCTTCTCACAGGTTAAAATACTTTGATATAACTTTCTTAAATTTTTTTAAAGTTCAGCTGCCCAAACGAGTGTAATAATTTAACACAAGTTTTGTTTCTTTTGAAAAATAATAAAATAACTTTTGTCTGAAAGCGCAACAAAGTTGCAATCATTTAGTGCATCAAAGACCAGATTGCGCCCTGCACCTAAAAAACTTGCCGCGAATTTTATTTGATTGACAGTGTGAACGCTGCTTACATGAAGTATCAAAGTGAGAATATGTGTTTTTTATAATTTTCTTTGTTATGTTGTTTACAGGCGTAAAACTCTATGCAAACAGTAATTTTGCTATTAATCGAATAAAAACCGCGAAGTCTTGGACAATTGCATGGCGCAATCCCTTTTTGGAGCTAAAAACTGTGGCCGTTCTGCTATTTAGAACAGGATATAAACCTTTATTTTCCACAAAAAATGAGAATTTTATAAAACTTCAAAAGAATTGTTCAGTTTTGAGAAAAGTGAATGAAAGCATGAAAGAAGTCGTACTGAAATTTTCAGCCAACAAATTCATGTTATTAGGTTGTCCTGAAAGCTCTTATCGTTTTGCGCTGCTATCTTTCATTCGTCTATTATCAAGTAAAAATTCAACTCGTATTGCGCATTAACGTTCCTTTCTGCACAGAATTTTTCGCTCTATCTGACTAAAAAATTATGTTGCAACATTGTCTTATATTTCTGTTCTTGAAGGGCTTATTGGAGTATGTGGAAAGAGCAATTCCTAGCGATACCTTATTTCAACTTCAAATTGGCACAATCCGCAGCCGAGACAGCTCGACATATCCATCAAGTGTGGGGCCTAATAGCGTTGGAGGAGGCACTGTGCACCAGTGCTTCAGTAAAATCCGGACTGGATATTTCAGCCTCGAAGATGATCCCGTGGTGGTCGATCTAGAGCAATCCTGGACGACGAGTTGAAGGAACTGGTGGAAGCCGAACCATCCTAAACAGTTCGCGAAATCGCGGAAGAGCTAGATTTCAGTAGAACTGCAGTTGCCGATGCTTTGAAACGCCTTGGGAAGGTGAAAAAGCTCAAAACGTGGGTGCCCCAAGAGTTGAGTGAGCGGCAAAAATTGTCACGTTTCGAGATTTGTTCTTCTCACCTTTTACGCAACAAAACGGACCTCGTTTTGGATCGAGACATCACTTGTGATGAAAAGTGGATTCTGTATGATAACAGTAAACGTTCCGGGCAGTGATTGCACGCCGACGAACCCCAAGGCATTTTTCGAAGGCGAACCTCCACCTAACGAGGTAATGGTCACTGTGTGGTGGTCAGCGGCTGGTGTGATCCATTACAACTTTTCGGCGCCAGGCCAAACGATCACAGCAAAGTCCTATTGTAAGGAAATCGACGGAATGCACCGAGAATCGAGTCAACTTCAGCTAGCATTGGTCAGTAGAAGAGGCCCGATTCTTTTGCACGATAGCGCCCGCCACACGATTCGCAAATTACCACACGAACATTTAACGAACTAAGGGTTGAGGTTCTGCCTCACCCGTCATATTTTCCAGGACTTTCACCAACCGAATGCCATCTTTTCAAACACTCTCAAGACTTTCTCGCCGGTAAAACCTTCACCAATCAACACCAAGCCAAAACAGCCTTCGTGAATTTTATCGAATCTCGACCACCTAATTCTTTCGTTGATATAATAAGTCGACTGGTTCCCCGTTGGCAAAAGTGTGATGACTCGAGCGGTGCTTATTTCGACTAAATCCGATAAAATTTGAGAAAGTTATGTTAGTTCAAAGTGAAGCACTCAAAACGGTGGGAACTTCCCGGACAACCTAATATGATGTACGCAATCCGGAAAACCCAAAAGGTCCTCAAGATTTGGCAGCGTGGATCGATATTGGTGAGCTGCATAAAGTCGAACAGGCCCGTAATTACTAGAAAGAGAAGTGAGGGATTCGTTGGTCATGCAGCCGAGTGCAATGTCTCTGTAGGGCATGTCAGGTCAGTGCAATTATGGTCGAAGAAGACATCTACATCGACGCTCGATTTGGTGTGTCAAAATATTGACGTCTGGACTGGTTGAAAATTTTGAGCGAAAAAATACTTAATATGAACGCTGGGCTTCACAGCATTCATTCCGCAAAGACTAGCATGAAACGCTGTAGTAACTCAGTCGCACTTTTGAAAGAAGTCTTCACTTTAACCAGCTGAAATTCGGCCATCTGATCACCTGGCTTTTCGATGTTTGATAATTGGAGTCTCTACATTGCGTACGATTAGCCGACAGATTTCTGGACTAACTCATTTGCTTAGGACGTAGATATTCGCAGCCAAAATCGGCGACAGGGAGTGCTCTTCACCAAGATTCACTTGCAGTTTTGACGAATTGCAACCAACACACAAATGCCCAAAGTGAACTCGAAACGTAAATTTTCTATGTCATTTTCGCTCCTTAAAGATGATTAGATTGCAAGCTACAATAACAGGTTTATACTGAGAACGCTTCCGTTGAAATAAACAAAATCGGTTGAAGCAGCTGCAGACTCATGCACATTTTCCTGCCAAATTTGGTACCAAATGAATTGTCGCAGCCAGGAAAAGTTCATAAACAGCAGGAAAATAAAATTTAATTAGGTCTAAGAATTTTAAAATTCAACTGGGCAGCACTATTTGCGCCTGGGGACATAAATAAGCGAGACTCTGGGACGGTGTTAGGTCGGGTCACAGTAATTAGGACGCTTCTTAATTGCGGCACTGGTTTTCAGGCTTCTATCCACTTTTTAATGGCGGTTGCATGCCCATTGGTAGGTACGGTGATGCTAGAAGCCCTTGTAAATTTTGGTGAGAAAGCCTTTGTTTTGAGAAAAGTTATCATGATGCGACGCAAAAAACGCGTTTTTGCGTCGCAAACGTCGTTTGGTTGAATGTTTAGCGGCGGTACTGTAGGGAGCCTTGCGGGACAACAGCGAGCTCTACCTCTAGACATGATTTCCTTAAGGCACTTCGCTGATATGGAGACGAGATAGTAACCCGTTACGGTCAGCATATTCCGTGCTGAACACAAACCTGAATAAAAATTAACAAAATCTATGAAAAGTGCGTATCAAGCGATGAAAAGTTTCCAAAATTCCTAAAATTATGAAAGCACTGCATTCCGAAAAACAGCGCGCCTTGCAAAGTATGTTCCGTATTTCTTAAGCAATAATGAAGAGATATCTAATCAGGAAGGAGTTTGAAGCAGGCACTTTGGAAGCAGACTTCCTCCTAGATGGAGCCTGCGATATTGATTACAAATATGTAGGATTGAATGCAAAATGCGCCTGCTGAACAATTCTTGACTCAATTTCCTCCTAAGAAGTGTGACCTGTTAACTTTTACCTCTTAATTTTGCTTTATTAATTTAATTTCCACTGGTCGTTAATTTCGTTTACGGCTAAATTTGTTAAAGGTTTTTGGCAAATGGTTGCTGAAATAATTTAAATAATGAGTAAAAGGTAATAGCGGTTTTTTACCTGAAAGTAGAATTTTTGAAAATTATTTCGACCGGATGAAGATATTGCCTACTTTGAAGATATTAGACTGAGGAAATAAAGAAGAAACGCTTTCAAGGTCTCCAGAAAGGAAATGACTGTAACTGGGTTCAATTTGGAGTGCAGCAACAATTAGTTAGATTCTTGAACTCTACTCGATGGTCCGAGTCTAAAATAGTGCTCGGCTTTCCAATATGTATCTCCACTACCAACGATTCCGACGCCAAATGCGACACTGGTTATGAGCGGTATTGTAGCAGTACTGACACATTGATCAGGTTCGACTGTCCGTGAGCCTTGGCATGGTGAACGACGACTTGAACTCGTTGTAGATTTCAGTGCAGCCAAACCCTAAACATTAATTCTTGGTTCACATAAGGTAGTCCACCCTTATTTTCTTACAGAAAGTCTTATCTATTTATGAGAAATTTTCCAAATAGAAATTTCAAGCTCAGACACATATATAATATATCCATGGTACTTCTACTTCGATTTTATGTTGGCAAAACCGCAAGATCCACGGATCTCCCTCGATAAAGAGCCTTCGGGCTCTCTTGTTAAGAAGGATCTCGGGCTGCTTGTAGCAGGGCCACGTGGCGCGTCCCCGGGTGGTGGATAGGGGAATTAAACGCGAACCAAATGCGATCGTGTACTGCCCAGAGACGCAGGTGGGATGCAGGGGATGGACTCCTTGCTCCTGCTGTGTCGGGTCGACACGTTCTTTGAGCGTGGGAGCGGCATGTTCACGCACAGTGTGCGTGGATGTGTCTGTGACTGCGCGGATTGTAACTGGGGCCTCATTCCCTGACCCCGAAAGAGCCCCCATTTCTGCAGCGATGGGAAGGACGAGTACGAAGAGGCTGCTAAAATCTCAGGGCCTAACCACGCTGCGCAAATTGAGAAGGACTAGGATGACGATCTGTACTTACAACGCCCACTTACACGAGCATCGGAAGCATCCGTCGAGGACCTGATGATGCAAGCCAGGAAGATCAAGTGCGACGTCATCGGACTGACCGAGACGAGAAGATACCACCCCCTACACGCCGCCTACGACTCCGGAGAAGACTTCTCGGAACATGCGACAGCAGGGGAGTAGGCGGCGTTGGTGTCCTCGTCAACACGCACTTGGCCATGAACATCGATTCGTACGAGTCTCTGACAACCCGAATCGGACGCCTGCGACTGAAGTGATGTGGCTCCGTGCCAGCTTTGACTGTGTTCGTCGCGTATGCCCCAACATCTGACTACGACGAGGAAGAGGTCGAAGCCTTCTACGTGGAGCTGGAGAAGTTCTATAAGGAAGATCACACCTTCTACAAGGTGATCGTCGGCGACTTCAACGCCAAGATCGGGCCACGAAGGTCGCAGGAAGAACTTCACGTCGGAACCCACGGTTTGGAGTGGAACGAGCAAGGTGAAAGGCTGTCTGAGTTTATCATGTCGACCAAGACCATCCATGGAAACTCACAGTTCCAGAAGCCTCCCTCCCTACGATGGACCTGGGAATCCCCCGGTGGCCAGTTCCACAATGAGATCGACCACATCATCTTCAACCGCAAGTATTGCCTGACCGACGTTTCCGTTGTCCCCAAGTTCTACACGGGATCGGACCACCGCCTCCTTCGCGCAAGGTTCCGCTTTTCGCGTCAAGGAGAGAAGGCCGTGAAGTTCAAGAAGAGGAGTCCTAGAACGACAATCAACTGGGACCTTTACACCTCTCTTGCTGGCCTTTGGGATGATACCGTTATGGACAACGTCGACGAGGAATACGATCGCTTCGTGCACCATCTCCACGATAGTGCTAAGGGAGCCGAGAGCTTGAAGACCACCAAGAGACGTCTGTCTCCGGAAACTCTCGAGCTTATACGCCAGCGTTGAGCAGCACGAGCGTCAGGCAACTAACAGCTGACGTCCGAGCTTGCGAAGCTATGCAGAGCGGCGATGAAGGAGGATCTTAAGGAGAGAAGGGCGGAAGTGTTGGTTGAAGCAGCAGAGGCGGGGTTGAGCATCCGCAATGCCCGCCGGAACTACGCCAACTTCAAGACCAAGATGATCGGTCTTTTCGTCCTGACGGAACCGTCACCTCTTCCAGAAGGACCATGGAGAAGGTCATCCATGACTTCTACTCCGATCTCTTCGATAGCCACGTCCACCTGCGCCACGCCATCTTCCGCAGGATGGATACGTCGTCCCCTCTGTTCTCCCTTCCGAGATCCGACATGCCATCTCGTCGGTGAAGAAACGTACAGCACCCGGTCCCGACAGGATCAGACCCGAACACCTGAAGAACCTCCCGCCAGCGCTCATCAACACCCTGGCGCGGCTCTTCACACGATACCTGTCGGAGTGCAAGGTTCCATCTCAGTGGAAGACCAGCAGGACCGTCTTGCTGTACAAGAAGGGAGACGTGCACGACATTGGCAACTATCGCCCGATCTGCCTGCTGTCCGTAGTCTACAAGCTGTTCACTCGAGTCATCCTGAATAGGATCAGCAGAACGCTGGACGAAGGACAGCCATACGAACAAGCAGGATTTCGGAGAGGATTCAGCACGATCGACCACATACACACCATTACGAAGCTCATCGAAGTGTCGCGAGAGTACAAGCTGCCGCTGTGTCTTACGTTCATCGACCTGAAGAAGGCATTCGACTCCGTCGAGACTGAAGCGGTCCTCGAAGCCCTGCTCACTCAGGCCGTTCCTACTCAGTACATCAGAGTCCTTCGAGAGCTGTACAGTGGATTCACGACCAAGATCTTACCATTCCACAACGACGTCGTCATCGACGTGAAGAGAGGGGTTCGGCAGGGGGATACGCTGACGACAGCGTGCTCATAGCACCGAGCATCAGCCAGACAGAGCGAATGCTGGCCGACTTCGATCGTGTATGTGGGAACGTTGGACTGCAGCTGAATGAATCGAACGAAGACGATGTTCATGAGGAACGGACGAGTTTCTGATGCCCCGTTCTCGCTCTACGGAGCAAACATCTCCGAATGCTCCAGCTACGTCTGTCTGGGTCGCGAAGTCAATATGGCCAACGACCTAGCGCCAGAGCTGAGCAGGAGGAAACGAGCGGCTTGGGGAGCTTTCAAGAGCGTCAAAGAAGTTGCGAAGAAGACGAAGAACGTCCGACTCCGTGCCCACCAATTCGACTCCACTGTCCTTCCTGCCCTAACATACGCCTCAGAGACCTGGGCTATAAGAAAGCAGGATGAACACGCGATCAGCGTCGCTCAGCGTGGAATCGAGAGGACGATGCTCGGAGTGACACGACTCACGCAAGTGAGAGAAGGCCTCCGGAGTTCCGAGCTTCGCCGACGTTCGAAGATCAGGACGCTGTCGCGTGGGCCAAGTTGTCGAAAATTAGGTGGGCCGGCCACGTAACGCGCTTCGCAGACACCCGCTGGACGAGAGCAGTCACCGACTAGATTCCGTGGGATGTCAAGAGAACGCCAGGACGCCCACCAACGCGTTGGTCGGACTTCTTCGTGAAAGCCCTGAACGACCGCTATGACGCTCTTCGTGTCCCTCGAGCGAGGAGGATAAATTGGAGCACTCTGACACGCGACAGGGACGAATGGAGACGCTGCTGGTGCCCGCTCGAGCAAGTCGATGATCAGCGGGACGACAGGTGATACAGGTGAAAACCGCAAGATGGGGCGCGTGTAGCGCAGTCGGAGAAAGTACCGGCTGCCGCGTGCACCCAATATCAGAATCCTGGTTCGGATTTCCCGTCCAGGCCAACCAAGCCTGCCATCCCTTCGGGGTCGGTGATTTGTACCATGCTTGACTGGGAAGGATAAAGCGTTGACTTGCTCATCGTCTGGCCACCGCAAGTCATTGTATGGCCAACTACGTATTCAAATCGCCTCCATGATATCCTGCAGAAGTATAACAGAATCCGTGGCGCATCCCCAAATAGAATGATTAACGCCGTCCTTTATCCTTTATTTTAAAACTGCAAGATGTCAGGAAAACACACTGCGGGTCCCCCTCTCCAGATATGAACAGCTTTCTGGTAAAAACGGAATCTATATGACAGATTCTAGATGAACAGGCAAGCTGCGTAATGAAAAAGGAGCGTCCTAAAATAATTAATAGGATTATAGAAGTAGCTTTAAGGATACATACTTCATTATACGACGATTGCACTTAAAGCGCAAAGTTTGGCACTTGAGCTGTCGATCGAAGAGCAGGGACAACTTGTGAGGCGAAGGAGCCATTGAGATGCTCAAAGGAGAACTAATTTCTGGTCAATAAGGAAATTATGGGAGTAGCAGGGATGCCATTTGCATTGGCTGAAAACAATCTGTTTCGAAGCGGCCTGCGATTTCGATATTGTTGCGGAGGTGTCGAAGAAGGCCGAGGGCAAACATCTGGAGCAGGGGCAGATGGACGGAAAAAGATCGTTCATCTTGCGTCACCACTTCCGTCGAGAAAGTTGCAGCAGCAAACACGGCTCAACCTTATGCTTGTGTCCTCTTGACGCTGAGCATGCAGACGCGAACTTGGCGCTGGCGCCAACCCAAGCAGCGATTATGTAGTTGATTTCCAAGATGAGCGTCCCGGGTGCAACCCACCAGCGCCCGGGGCCGGTTCCAAGGCAACTTCAAGGGGCCCTATTTCTTGTTTTCTTTTCGAAGAAAAAAGAAGCACATTTGTATATTAATTGAGGGTGGGGATTCTCCCTATATGACTCGCTCTCCCGTTCAGACATACGTTCCAAACTCTTCCTTTGTGAGTACCACTCTGAGTTAAATGTAGGCCTCCCAAAGTGCTACCGATGAACGTGAATACTTTCCACCATATGATACCTTCCACCACGTGAGTAGGTTATCTAATCCCAGTGACTCAGCAGAGCACCTGTGGGCGACGTGAGACGGCCGCTAATGTTGGGATGCCGTGAGGGCTGACGGTGGATCATGAGCAGCTAGGAAAAAACCGGTAAATCCGAACGAGGAACCTGGTATCGGGGCACGCCACAGCCGACATCTCCTCCAACTGGCCTACACGCGCCCCCGAAATGCATTTAATTTTTTAAATTCAAGACATATTCATGAAAATATTAAAATATTCTTGCTGATTTCAATAGTTTTTTAAGGAACAGTCTTAATAGGGAGGATGAGACCTGCAACATTAGTGAAGACTAATCGTGTGATAAACTCAGTGAGAAAAAAAGTCCGCAAAAAATTCCGTTAAATTTCTGAAAATTTCCGTTAAGTCGTTAAGCCAGATTTTAACGAAAAATGCCGTCAATTCTTTCAATCCGTTAAATTGTTAACCGTCAAATGTGCACCCCTGTTCCAAACGAACTGTTCATTATAGCGTCACAGGATACCCGCCACAGAGAATTCACTAAGTACGAACTTGTAGCTCATGCGGCGCCTCTTTCGAATTAAAGACGGTTTGAAAAAGATCGCGCAACTCAGCAATTAACTCACTGTCAGTTGCATCATTCTCCATTCATTGCCCGACAAGTTACACTAAGGAGGGCCGGATTCCCCCTTTTTGCATGATAAAGGAGCAGCACACACAGCAGACTCCCAGGCAATTGATCTAAACGTGCAAAGAAATGACGTAGTCCCCAGCCCAGTTTCTGCTCCGTTGTTCGCTTAATCCCTAATTTCATAAAGGGCAGCATTCTACTAGAAAGAAAGTCTGTCTCATTTTTTGATCCGTAGATGAGACTTACACAGCCAATTCATCCTCTTCAGGCATTTCGTCAAGTGCTGTCCGGAGGTGAACATACATAGACATGCCGTGCACCAACAGGAGTCAGGAGTCATCTCGGCTGGAAGGTTTCATATTCATGGGAATTGAAAATTCCTTTTGGCCACCGGATCCTGTCTGCTTTGGACTTCTTTGCAAACGACTGGAGGCTAAGCGCCTGTCCCATCCAGGAAGGTCTTGGTGTCCTACGAGAATTATGAAGGGCTTTATGGAGTTCTTCGTTACTTAGAGAGAAGCATCTAGAGCTGTAGTGCTCCGAGCAGTTCTCATTTCATTGCCATTGCTGAAGATATACGGATTCCTTTGTCACCTTTAAGAAATGTTCACCCTCCTGCATCCATCGTAAAGAAGATTCATCCAGCACTGGACTTTGGACTGCACCTGAAAGTTTGGGCAAGAACTAATGTGGTGAGATGAGTCAAAAGCTGAGCACGCCTTTATTTCTCCACTAATAAGGAATCTTCATAACTGAGAGAGTCTCCCAATTTCGGAAACAGTAAGAAACCATGAAATCCAAAGCTAGCCCAATCCTATCAGTTGCGAATTCAAACAGGTGATCGTTGATACCAAGCCGTGTTTGAAGGAAGATATGCGAACAGCTGGCGCCAGTTGTGGTCACGGTTCACAACTATTAACTCCAACAAAGACTTGGAGACTATTCCAATCACTAAAAATCCTTTCTTGATCAGGAACTAAAATGGGTTCCCCTTCCTGGGCTTTTTTCAACACACCGCTGACAAAACCATCCTCGTAAAAATCGTTCAGAGGCTTCAGTACTTATGCAGCTTGGAGCACCATCTCCGCATACCTTAGTCATCATGGATTCCTAACCGTACGCTTCTGGCTCACCTTCAGGTCTCCGGAGCGAGTGAGCAGCTTTGCACACCGTTTAGAAGCGATTTCAGAGGAATTTTATTTTCCACTTTTTTCACATCTACACCTTCTTTGTACTGCATAACTGAATTCTTTTTCTTCAATTGTATGCATATGCTTGCGTGAAAAGAAAGAAAAGGTAGTGAAGCATGGGAGAGCTTCCCGATTCTCCCTTTGCTCGCTTAAAGCCGATCAGATGGACCAGAGCTGCTCTCACATTTTTCGCAGTGTTCGGCCGAGGCGAGAAAGCGCCACCGTTTACACGTCGCCTACAACTCCGGAATAGGGCTGTTCATCGGAAAACGAGACGAATGCGGAGTACACGGCGGTGGTGTTTTCGCTAACATACGGTGGTGGCCATGAACATCGATTCGTACGAGTCGCTGACAGTCCGCATCGGACGACGACTACAGATTGTCGGAGACTCGTGGGGATCGATGTTGTGCTAATGAAGCAAGGTTGCTCCGTGTCAGCTTTGACTGTGTCCGTCGCGCAAGCTCCAACATCCAATTACGACGACTAAGAGTTCGAGGCCTTGCTGGAGTTGGAGGTGTTCGAGAAAGAGGATCACACCTTCCACAAAAAAATCGTCGGCATCTTTAGCGTCATTATCGGGCCGAAGTCGTGCGAAGAACTTCAGGTAAAGACTATGGTTAGGAGTGGAACTAGCAACGTGGAGCACTGTCTGAGTTCATCATGTCGACCAGGAACATCAATGGAAAGGCACAGTTGCGAGAGCTCCCAACCTACGATAAGAACCCCACAGCAAAACCGACCACAGCACGTTCAGCCGCAAGTATTCTTGCCAATATTTGCCGGGAAGTAGGCTCAGAGATTTTGTTATTGTGATTTTTCTAGAAACGTTTTAGAGTTTTTGGTTGTCGGATACCCCGTGCGAAACGCTCTATGGTTACAAATACATTTTCCTTCCTTTTCTACTCCGCACAAAGCTGACCCTCACCCTATTTAGCAAATTTGGGAAGTTGAGCGTGGTTTTTTGACGAAGACTTATTGCAGGTGCCGTTTCCTGTACAGAGCTGCATAGTGAGTTTTTTAAAGCTAATTGATTAACACATACTATCGGCAATTGACATCGTTCTATCAGGTTGGTGCAAAAACGATGGCTGCTTCCGTACTTGCTATGTTTCGGCGATGATATTATTGGGTTGCTCGATAATTAATGTAGTTTTTCTCATATTTTCAAACTGAACTTATTTATACTAACACATACATTTATCAATGATATATTGATTATTTTGTTGGATGACGTCTTGCCATTTTTCGGCAAGTTGATAAATTCCACGTTCGAAAAGGCCTTAATTTTTGAAGGCGAAGAACTGGTGCAGCCTCTTTGTAGTCGCTCGCTCGGTATGAAAGTTTTACCATTCGAATTGTTTTGGAGGGAATGAAGCAAATGGTAATCTGTTGGTACTGTCAGGGTTATAGGGTGGAGTTTCAGCTCCCAGTTGAGCTCTGTTAATTTTTTGACGGATCACCAAGGAAGTGTACGGTCTGGCGTTATCATGATGGAACACCATGCCTTTGCGATCATTCGAGTCAATAGACTGGTTTCTTGGAAGCAGCTGAAAGTAGACTATACCCTCGTATTGAGCAATGCATTTTTTGAGACGGATTTCCTTTAATTTATGAGGAAGTCGACCATCGAGGTTATTTCTGTACCAAGCGGTCGTAAGTGCAAGTAAATGGTTGAATTCGATATGCTAGACTTCTCTGCCATCCCAAGTCATTCGTCATACGCTGTCATCAGTAGTGGTTATACGATCAGTATGTGGTGCATCTTGCACATTAAAATTTCTAGAGCAAAAGCGAGCAGAACAACGCTGACTCTGGTGTTCAGGAAGGCAATACTCACCATAAACTTTACATGATTTTTCTTGATGTTGCACGGCATTTTCGTAAAGCAGTAAAATATGCCTATAATGATTTTTTTGATTGTCCATTTCAACTTAATTTTCTACCTAATTGTGTTTATTAGTAACGCTTAGATGTTAACAGAGTGTAGATTTTCAAATGTTGTCTAACAATGTAAGCCACGCAAATCACGCAAAATTATACTGTTCACGCCATCCATGAAAAAAACGACACTAATTATCGAACAACACAATACAATTAACAAGATATTAACCTACTGCTCTTGCTAAGATGATGAGGAAGCGGGAAATCGGCATAGTTTTGCTACACGAGTTTAAACACTGATAGTGCTGCGGAAGCAACTCGAAATCTCGCCAACGCATTGATGAGGACACCGCAGCGCGTAATGGTTCGAGATATTTTGCAAGCTGGAGGCTTCAGACTCGAAGATCGGGAGGGACGCGGTCAGCTATCGGAGGCTTTCTCGACGGACCCCCGTGAAGGCAATGGTAGATTCCAACCCAAGAACATCCAGAAGAAAAAGTTCCGAAGAGCTAAGCGTTGACCGCTCAGCCGTAAAACGGTACTTTATGAAAAATGGGACGGTAACAAATCTCGATAAGTAGGTGGGTTGACAGAGCATCAGCAATCTCGCCATCTCGAAGTGTGTGCTTCATTTGCGTAGCGAAAGCAATTCTTTTCAGAAACGTATTGTTAGGTGTGACGAAAAATGCATTCTTTACTGCAAACGGCGACGTTCATGTAAATGGCTGGAGCACGACGAAGCTCAGAAGCATTTCCCAGGAATATCATTCTGCAAAATGGAAGGTCATGGTGACTGTTTCGTGGTCATGACCCAGTTTGATCCACCAAAAACTTCCTGGCACTGAGCGCAGCCAGTGACACAGTGGAGAAGTGTCGTGAGAAACTCGAAAAAATGCATCAAAAGTGCATCAAATTTGCAAGGCATTCAGCAACAGGAAAGGCGTAATCCTGCTCCATAAAAAGATCCGACACTACGCTTCATTGATGACAACAAAGTGGCTGATTGAGCTGGGATATGGAAATATAGACCACTCTTCATACTCGTCAGATCTTTCTCGTACTGAGTATCACTTTTGCAAGCATCTCGATATTCTCCTGAGCTGAAATTGCTTTCGGATCCAAGACGATGCAAAAGAGGCAATCGACGATTTCGTCGCCACCAGAACTCCAGAACTTTATGCTGCAGGAATACCGAAACTAGCTTCTCGTTGGAAGAAATATGGTAATCCTTTTGGTAGTCTCGATTGAAAAGCTTCGTGGAATTCGTTTGATATCTACAGTATGCGTGGAGGCAATACGAATGTATATTTGGCCTGTATAATGATTTGCGGTGGCCAGCCGATGAAGGAATCAGAGTTTTATTCCTCCAAAATAAATCCGCAGTCGGAGGAGAGACAGCTTACCCACCCACGATGGATGGAAGAGTTGGTTGGCCTGGGTGGGAAACCCAAACCAAGAACCATAATTCGGGGTGCGCTTGACAGCCGGTATTTCCTCCGACTGCGCCACCAGGCGCTCAAGTGGGATTTACACCATCAGTCAAATAAACTTCATTTCACACAGGGCTTGCCGCAATCTCAACGTCTGGCACGTGAAGTCTTTCTCCTCGTCGTCCTTTTATGCTAAGGGATTTAGGTGCTTCGCGGTGGCTAAAAGGGTGGGATTTTTTGGCTACATCGAGCAGTGCAGACAATTTTTGGCACAACCTGTGTAAGGTGGGCGGCGTGGATGTCGCAAATTGTCCGTGGAGGGCAGCTCATTTGTGGCATGAATAACCGAGCATTTCAATGACTGTTTGTCGCCGCACCGATTCACACAACCGTCCGGTCTCCAAAGCGACCTCTCCGATTGATTGCTCGTCATTCCACGTTTTGGCTTCAGCATTTATCCGACACCTCCACCGGCAGGCGAACATGGTGTCGTTGGCTATGCTTACCGTTCTCTGGAGCGTAGTGTGTGAGTTCGAAGTCTGATATGGATCTTCTACTATGGATGTGAATCCCACTCCACACTCTGAATTCCCTTTAAAGTCATGAATCATCAAATCCTTTTCAGATGACTTTTTTCAGATTGTGATGACGTCCGCGAATTCGGTGTTAAAGAAGATGTCTACGACCAAACGTAAGTTGTAACTAACCTATTAATGCAGTTTTAGCTCTTTTAGTTATTGGGTTCTCCTCCATCTTGCTACTAGCTGCAAAAACCGTTTCATTAAACAGCTTTTATTATCGTCTGGTTCATATATAGGTTGCAAGCTTTATGTCGATCTGTAGTGCATTTACTCACAACGAAACGACACCACGTGTCCACAGAACTTTGGGGTGAGATGTACAGCAGTGGATACGGCTTCGAACGCTGATTCCAAGTATCCGTTCCGTGTTGGCTAAACGCGTTTGGGGTCCTGTCGCGTTTGAGGTCACTTTCAGTTTGCCTTCTGAGCCACTGCCTTGAGTAGCGAGCTCCAATCAGAAGACGGCGAGTAGGCTGGAAACAGGAGTGACTGTCGAGGCGGAGGTGGTGCAGTGATTATGTTTTCGCGACTCTAGACGAGATAAGTTCCTTCATCTAAACATAGCTCAGAAAGGTTATTTAAGGCTTTGATCACTTATGTAATACCAGACGTTCAACGGCCTGCCGGCCGCCAAACGCCTGGTTGGGGATTGACCCCAAACCCGGAGAATAGAACACCCCGAAGGTCTTCTTCTCCTCTTTAGGTCTTCTCTCATTAGTATAGCGGAATAGGGCAAAGCAGGTCCATCCCCTTCACTGGACCCCCTTAATTGGTCCCTTATCACTGGTTCCCCTTTATTGTCAGCCCTTTTCCGGTTCACCCTTCACTGGTCCCCCTCTCCTTGTCGATCCCTACTACTGCTCCCACCTTCACCGGTCCCCATTACTGGTGCCTTCATCACCGGTCCCCCTTCACCTGGTCCCCTCTTCACTGGTCAACCTTCTACCGGTCCCCCCCCCCTTCATTGGATCCCTCCCCTCCTTCACCGGTTTCCCTTCATTGGACCTCTCCCCCTTCACCTGCTCCCCCTTCACTGGACCCCTCCTCCCCCCCCCCCTCCCTTCACCGATCCCCATTACTGGTACCTTCCTCACCGGTCCCCCTTCACCTGGTTCCCTCTTCACTGGTCAACCTTCTACCGCCTCCCCCCTTCATTGGATCCCTCCCCCTCCTTCACCGGTTCCCCTTCATTGGACCCCTCCCCTTCACCTGGTCCCATCCTCACTGGTGAACATTCTACCGGTCCCCACTTCACTGGACCCTCCCCCTCCTCTTCACCGGTCCCCATTACTGGTCCCTTCCTCACTGGTCCTCTCTTCACTGGACCCTTCCCCCCTCCTTCACCGGTTCCACCTTCACTGGATCCCCCCACCTTTCCCCATTGCTGGTCCCACCTTCACTGGTCCCTCCTTTATTGGTCAACCCTTTACCGGTCCCCTCACTGGAACCCCATCCTTCACCGGTCCCCCATTACTTGTCCCACCTTCACTGGTAACATCGTCTGAATCCGGAACCCTCACGCGACATCAGTGACACCTCTTCTCAACCTGCACGTCCTTTGCGCGACATTGATGACATGTCTTCTGAACCCAGACGCCTGTTGACCGACGTCGATAACACCTCTTCTGAACTCTGACGCTCGCTTTCACGACGTCGATGACACATGTTCGGAACTCGAACGTCCTTTGCGTGATACTGGCGCACGTCTTCTGACCCCTCTCAACACGACGTAGGTGACACCACACAACTACATTTCCGATAAAACTCCCGAAACGGTCACTCTAAAGGCTCTCGCGCCCAACAGATTGATAGGTTTGGTTCTATATCCATTGTTCACGGCGCACTCTAAAGGCAAGCTGGACAGGCTTAAAGCATTTGCTAAGTAGGACGGCTGGGAATTTCGATAAAACTTCCTAAACGGTCACTCTAAGGTTCTCGCGCCAACTCGATTGATAGGTTCGATTCTATATGCATTGTTCACGGCGCGCTGGACAGTCTTAAGGCAATTTCTGAGTAGGGCGGCTGGAAATTTCGATAAAATTCTCCAAACTGTCACTCTACAGGCTCTCGCGCCCACTCGATTGATTATGTCCGGCCTATATGCATTGTTCAACTCTATTGATTTATATGTCAAAAGATAGAGCTTGGCATGCTAAGCTCAAATATATGTTTCTTTTCACAAGTGCTTGATTTTAAAGAAAGTTATATGAAAAAGCCGCTTTGGAACGCTCCAAAGCGGCTTTTTCGGGAATTGACCAACAGACATGCGCGGTACTGTACAACCCCTCCCCCCCCCCCCCCCTCATCCCCACACTTCCTCTCAACACACTCCTTCAGCACTTCTGTGCGAACAAACACACCAGGGATGAGCGGATAATGAAATTTTGAAACCCGGATAAAGGATAACGGATAATTTGGCCCAAAAATGGCCGGATAACGGAAAAACGGATAACGAACAAACAACAAAAATTAACACTAATTTTAAACCATTCATTCACCTTTAGTAGTTTGGGAGTTATAATACTGTTCAGATCACATGTCAAATAAGCCACTTTTTTCTTTTTTATTGGTGTTTTTTCTTCAAGGCGCGTGGTAGCGCAGTTGGAGGTGCCGTCTATCGCATGCTCTCCGATTCAACGTTCTTGGTTCGGATTTCCCTTCCAAGTCAACCAAGTCTTCCACCCTTTTGAGCTCGATGAGCTGGTACGAGGCTTGACTTGTCCATGTGCTGGCCACCGCTACCGTATTATAGGCCAAATGGGCATTCATACTGCCTCCACCACGTCCCGCAGAAGTAGAATGCGAGGCGTATCTCGCCATGGAATTGACTAACGTCGTCCAATATCCTCTATTCATACATTTTAGTTGCAATAGAGTTGCTAGGTATAGATCCTACGGGTTTTCAGAGCCTTGGTGGGGCAGTCATCAAAAGCAGTCGCTTTTTATCTACTCTTTAATCAGCTTTAACACTAATTCTTGCCCAGGACTCTCTACCCTCGATTGATAGGTTCGATTCTATATGCATTGTTTACTGCGCACTCCAAAGGCAAGCTGGACAGGCTAGGAGCATTTTCTAAGTAGAACGACAGGGAATTTCGATAAAACTCCCGAAACGGTCACTGTAAGGTTCTCGCGCCCACTCGACCTCACTCTGCGAGTGGTCGCGCCCACTCGATTGATAGGTTCGATTCTATATGCACTGTTCACGCCGCACTCTAAAGGCAAGCTGGACAGTCTTAAGGCAATTTCTGAGTAGGGCAGCTGGGAATTTCAATAAAATTCCCCAACTGTCACTCTACAGGCTCTCGCGCCCACTCGATTGATTATGCCCGGCCTATATGCATTGTTCAACTTCATTGATTTATACCTCAAAAGATAGAGCTTGGCCTGCTGAGCTCAAATATATGTACATTCCATGTTCGACTCTCGATGAACCTTGGCATCTTTGATGTTGCAATAGTCCAGTAGTTTGTTTAGCGTAGCCAAGATTGGTACAAGGCTTTATTTCGGCTGACGTTTCGGCGTTGTCGCCTTCTTCAGAGCCTGGAAAAGTCGAAGTCATTTGAGAAACTACCCTCCCAAATGCCATTTCATTCTGCAGGAGCCCATCCAAAAGGCTAAGAGACCAAGAAAACGACAACGTATAAAGTCAGTAAAAGGCTAACCTTTATGAGTGGACAAATGAGCCACTGACACCCTAGCTGAACGGAAGATGGGTGAATGACATAGAGCCCTTGGGACCACATGCCTTAGGGACCTAACGGGTCATGACCCAGAGGTCAAAACCCACACAGGGCGACGTACGGCGCCAGCTCCTGGGTCACAGCCAAGCACCGGGACCTGTCTTCATCAGGCGCCATAAAAATCGGGATAAGTGACAAAGGTGGGGATTTCGTCGTGCTTTCACAGGAACTGGACAGAGCCATTACTCGATTACATCTTCAAGAGGCATCTGTCTACAGCCGTTCTAGCCCTGAGGAGTTTAGGCGACAGTACCGAAGACTTAACAGGAAATGGGTAGAGGTGGCACGCTCAGCTAATCTACCTAAAGGTATAATAGCAAGACTTCGTTGCGACCTTCCTATTTGTCCGGTACTGTACACCCTTATAAAGACCCATAAACTTCCTCAAGAGGGCATCTCGGCTGACGATCCTTCACTATTCAAGGTCAGACCCATCATTAGCAATGTTGGTGGCCCCACTGACCGTATTGCCTGGTTCCTCAACCTTGTGCTTGTACAATTGCTCCAATTTATACCAGCCCACCTGCCTAATACTAGCAAATTCCTTGAAACGCTGAGGAGAGCTAGACTGGAAAAGGGGTACGTGATGGAGTCGTTCGACGTCACATCACTGTACACTAATGTGTCCAACGAGTGCGCATTGGAGGCAGTTCTGGAAATCCTCAATGAGCACCACACTAGTGTCAACATGCACGGCTTAACCGTCTCACAGGTGATGGAGCTCCTCAAGGAGTGTTTGCAGTGCAACATATTCCGGTGGGCGGGTGAGTACTACAAGCAGATAAGAGGCCTTGCCATGGGCCAAAGACTTGCTCCAGTTCTCGCAGTAGCATTCATGTCCAAGGTGGAAGGCCCCGTTCTAGAACGAATGCCTACCATTTACTGCCGCTACATTGACGACTGTTTCGTCATCTGTCCAACTCAGCTTGAGATGGACACGTGCTTTGACTTACTAAACCGGCAGTCACAACACATCAAGTTCACACGTGAAAGGCCTACGGAGAACTGGCTCGCATTCCTCAATGTGCAGGTTTATCTATCCGATGGGATATACAGGACCAGGTGGTACCGCAAGCCGACAAATAGGAACATCATTGTTCATTGCACTTCGGCTCACCCAACCAGCATGAAAAAGGCAGTCGTCCAAAACATGTTCCACACTGCTCGCGCGGTCTCGTCTGAAGGCGCTGAAAGGTCCTGCTCGATGGATTTGGCTCGCAGCATTGCGATACAAAACGGATACACTCCTACTGGCGGGGCTAGTGGGAGGTACCGGCTATCAGCCATCGTAAGAGGCCAACAGGACGACCGGTCGAAAGTGACATTCTGCGTCCCTTTCATTTCGGACCAATTGACTGCAGCAATACGTGGCTGCATTCAAAAAGCAGACCTGCAAGACGAAGTAAGAATCATAGCAGTACCTCCTACAAATCTGAAAGGGCAGCTAGTCCGAAATCGTCTGTACGACCGACTGTGCACAACACCATCGTGCGTTATTTGCCCTTTCGGAAGGGAGGGAGACTGCCTTATGTCTGGGATAGTATACCTCATTACATGCTTGGAATGCAGGGAAGAGTATGTGGGGGAAACAGGTAGACCCTTGTGTGTAAGGGTCAAGGAACACTTGGATGGGTTGCGCAGGTCCCACGTCTCAACTCCCCTGGGCGAGCACCGGGTGCGGCGGCATGCGAACAGCTGTTTTGGGGTGGAGGTCAAGATCCTTGCGCGTGAAGATGAGATTTCGGCGCGCCGAACTCTCGAGGCGCTGTACATTGCGGCGAGGTCCCCCCAAATCAATAGGAAGGACGAGTGCTTGGCTGTGACCCAGGAGCTGGCGCCGTACGTCGCCCTGTGTGGGTTTTGACCTCTGGGTCATGACCCGTTAGGTCCCTAAGGCATGTGGTCCCAAGGGCTCTATGTCATTCACCCATCTTCCGTTCAGCTAGGGTGTCAGTGGCTCATTTGTCCACTCATAAAGGTTAGCCTTTTACTGACTTTATACGTTGTCGTTTTCTTGGTCTCTTAGCCTTTTGGATGGGCTCCTGCAGAATGAAATGGCATTTGGGAGGGTAGTTTCTCAAATGACTTCGACTTTTCCAGGCTCTGAAGAAGGCGACAACGCCGAAACGTCAGCCGAAATAAAGCCTTGTACCAATCTTGGCTACGCTAAACAAACTACTGGACTATTGCAACATCAAATATATGTTTCTTTTCACAAGCGCTTGACTTTGAAGAAAGTTATTTAAAAAAGCCGCTTTGGAACGCTCCAAAGCGGCTTTTTCGGGAATTGACCAAAAGACATGCGCGGTACTGTATATTGCTTGCTCCGAACAAGGTGAACTGCTGCTAAGCGTATTTGGGGAAGACGGCAGCAAATTCATCAAGCTGTGTAACCTATGCTGTTAAACAGACTTATCTCGGCTGCCGCAAACGTCTTTTTCAGAGGCTGGATAAGAGCAGGGATTTGCTAATTCGAAGATCATTTCAAGTACAGTAGTTTCATATTGATTCGAAAATCAGATGAAAGAAGCGTTGGACAACGAGTTTCCTTACGAAAGCAGGGAAAACCTGGTAAACATCTTCGCATAGAAATATACGTGACCCATGCACCTCATTCACTATCATCTATGTTATAGAAGAGTGATTTATCAGCCTTTCGGCTGTTTCCACAGTAAGGTTAGTCTGGTTGCTTTGCCGCTCCCCCATTTCGTCTTTCCAATAGCATAAGAAGTTATTAGAACCCCTTGTGATTCACGGACAAGTACTCCTTCAAGCTTTGCTTTTCTTGTTCAAACTCTGAAGGTGGCTGTGTCAAAACCTCGGCCGAATTAGGTTCGTATACCACTATTAGTGCCCCTTGACAGCCTTTTCTACTGTTCAACAACTACCCGTAAACCTACAGATAAAACTAGAATTATTTGGAGATATTAAAGTACTGGTACATAATACTAGTACACCGGCCAGCCACAGGAAGTTACGACTGGAAGCACTGGAAGCATAGTTTCAAACAAATAGAAGTTGAATATCTGGCACATCTTTTAAACGAGTTGATTCATATGAACATTTATTCCTTCCTCCTGTTGACTGGTTTTTCGAGATCGTACATTATGGTAGAAGAAATTTTGGTGAAAACCCTATAAGCAGAAAAGGGCAAGGAAGCGTTCTGCAATTTAAAATCGGTTATGAGCAGGTAGTTTAGTCTAATTATACTATAGAGAAGGCACCAACCTAGTACGGCAAACGTATCTCAATTATCAGTGCAAAAAACACAAAACGATTTGTAAAAAAAATGTCGTTATATTTAACTAACCATAAGAAGCCAGAAGACTAAATTAATTCGGCCAATGATAAGCAGCCATAAGCCAGATTTTGTTGTTCGTTATCCAGCGATTTTCGGCCGGATAACGAACAACAAAACGGATAGGCCAAAACCCGCCGGAAACCGGCTAACGGATAACGGATAATCCGCTCACCCCTGACACCCACGCACTCACTCACACACAGACATACGACCGTTCTCGCTTATATATAGTAGGATCTGCTTCAAGATTTTCAATCGATTACTGTGGGTTACTGTAGGCAATGATGGGCATGAATGCGTGACGCTTACTCACCCATACCTACCGCAGCCCACCGTAATCAATTGAAAATTTCAAACCACGAACCACATATTAATTATCCGCGCCTTGAACAGCCTCTCTGGGCGACGTTTGGGCGAAATCGATGACCTGACCACACCACCCATACATGTGGATGGGTGATCAGTATAGTTATGCTCGACCAAATAGGTTTTAGAAGGTCGAATATTCACTCGAAGTCGAAATCGAAAGAGAGCCATATTCGAATATTTTCAGAAGTCGAATATCTCTACTTTGTTCGAAAATAATTTGTTCGAATGTCGAGTAAACTTCAAATCTTCAAGCACAGGACCTAATGCAAACAAATTATTCGGTGCCATTCGAGCATTCGAAGAAACGAAAACGGGGCCCATTCAGTTTTCGTTCTTTCGAAAAATTTGATGAGCGAATAACTTCGTTCATCCACTCGTTCGAAGATTTTTGACATCGAATCTATTAGTTCATTCATTTGTTCGATAAAATTTCTCAAAAGCACAATTGTATGCCTTGAACAGCCCCTTTTGACGATTTCGTTTGTTCACTCCCGGTGTCGTTCAGGATAATATTGCCGATCTATCGTCCAAATTGTGTTATCTTCAGCGGGCATGTACGAGGAGTCCGAGGGGGAGCGGCTACCACTGCCCGTTTTTCATTATACAGGGTGTCTCAAAAAGTGTATACCCTGTTTGAAAGGTGATAACATTGCTCACAGGGAAGTTACTAAGGAAGTTGAGGGCTCATATAAAAGCCTAAAAAATAGAAATGTTCTGGTATACAAGCAGCATGGAATGCGCCATGCACTCGTCTGAAATTTTGTATTTTACACAAGATTGATTGTGTTTCGCTTGAACACTTGCTATAATTTCTTTCACAAAGTAACCATTTCAATTGATTTGTGCTTCTTTTAAGGTTTAAAACTTAAAAACACAGCATGGCTAAAGAAAAATGCAGAATTTCCTAAAAAATGTGGGTCCTATCTGAAAGGTTGCCCTCGTCTGAAACCTTGCATTTCAGACTCGATTGATTGTGCATGGGTTGAAGAGGTTGTGTCATAAATTTCGCAACATTTCTGATTTTTTCTGGAATTCAAAGTAAGCACGCAGAAGTGTTATATTCTGTTTAAAAGCTTGTTTCCTACCGACCATTTTGAGTTGTGAATCGTTAAATTTCCTTCCGTTGTTGAAAAGTTTTATTCATTAGAATGGTGACCATTCTATGTGAAAAAATGTGTGATTTCATTTTCAATTAGTTCAAACTCGCCAGCAACCGAGCGACGGAGGCCACGCACGTTCGCGAAACCACCAGCAGGTTTACTGCTAACAGAATAAATTATTGGAGATGGTTTCAGAAGTTCCTTTCCGCCCAGAGGGGCATCAAAGGAAAACCACTCGCGGGAAGATCAACTGCTGTAAACAAAGGGCACCCGGGGCCAATCCATCAAGTCGAATTCTTCTGAAACCACACTACGACTGACCGCTGATCTCCACTCCTTCCAGTGAACCACCGCTCGTCGACTGCAGAAGACTGGAAGGTCGCCAAAATCGCATTGGTCATTATCTCATGCTTTGATGGAAGCCCAAGTAAATCGATGTGGTTTCGGCTGCCGAGAGCTCTGCACTGGTTCGAGCGAGGGTGCCTGGATCGAATCCTTACCAGCGATGAAAAGCGGATGCTTCACTACAACTGCGAAGCAATAGCTGGAACACAACGAGCTGGGGATTCTGACGTCAGAACCGGATCTCCACCGAGAGAAGCCTGCTGTGCGTTTTGTGGATGTAGTGGTCCAGTGCTCCAGCAGCTGCTTCACGTTTACAAAAACTCCTTGGCCAAGAACTCGACCAGCTCCAGCAAAAATTAGTGGAGCAAGAAGTCGATACGAGCCAATGTTTCATCCACCAGGGCAACAGCTGACAGCTTACGATACTTCAGACGCTGGAAAAAATCTAGAAATTGGGCTGGACCAAAGTCAACCAACCACCACACACCCCGGACATTATGCATCGTAGTGCCACCTTCTTTGGTCGTTGGAACACTTTCCATGGCAGGCGCTTCGCCGAAGTCGGTGAAGTCACGGCGGGTGGTGGTACACGACTTCTTAAGGTCGGAACCGACCAAATTGTACAGAGATGTAATCCACTCAGTTCATGGAAAGCGGAAGAAACTCATTGAGAATAACGGCAATTACTTCGTTTAAGTCAATCATTTTTCTTTTGTGGTGTATTCTCATTTTTGCTCGAAGACAAATTTTGTTGCAAAATTGACTCAACCTAATACAATCTCCGCGAGATTAACCTGTGTGTGCTTCTTTCAACGTTTTCCGTCGCTCAGTAGCTGCAATCATGCCGATTAACCTCTCCATTCAGCTTGGATGTTGCTTCATGAGTCCACAGAATCCGTCTTGGAAAATGGAGCCCTTCCTCATATTTAAATGGTCAATCAATAAATTCGCATGTCACGTGTCTTTCACATTAATTTTCAAGTTCTAAACAGTTCTAATTTTGTTGACAGAAGCACAGCACAGGTTATTGCGGCCAAGTAGTAACAAGGTTGTATCGAGCGGTCAGCCATACACAATCAATCGAGTCTGAAGTGCAAGGTTTCAGGCGAGAGCATGGCGCGATTTTCACTACTTACACGCCATAAACGCTCTACTTTCGTATGCGTCTCAAACGTCTTTAAAAGATTCACTAGCAGCCATTTTAGAACCTTTCAAACAGTTCCTGCCTTTTTTAGGATACTCTGCATTTTTCGCTCACCATAGTGTGTTTTTAAGTTTCAAACCTCAAAAGAAGCACAAATGGCCGCTTTGTGAAGGAATTATGACAAGTATTCAAGCGAAACACAATCAAGCGAGTGTAAGATGCAAAATTTCAGACGACTGCACGGCGCATTCTATGACGCTCATATGTCAGAAAATTTTCATTTTCTCAAGCTTTCAAATTACCCCTTAACTTCTTCAGTACCTTTACTGTGAGCACAGTTATCACCTTTCAAGCAGTGTATACATCTTTTTGAGACACCCTGTATTTAGGGTTAAAATACGAGCGGCTTTTATTATTGCAGACGCGTGATTCTTTATAAAAGTAGGTTAGACATTGAACATTGTAGGTAAGTAGGGAGATGAGAGGTGAAACTGAAACTGTAGGAAAGAAGAGGGGTGGTAACCTAGCTGATGAATTAGTCGATGGGGCAGCATTCTATTCGTTTGAACACTGAGCGAACTTTTGCAGCAGCTCTTAGCCGTCTACGTAATTATTTGCCGATTTGATCTCTCCTATTTAAAATGTTGAAGAATCCTTTTCAGTCATATACAAGAGCACCTGAAGAACAAGGTCGAGCTTAAGGACATGACAGAAACGCAGAGACGGTGAGTATATCACTGCTAATATTTTTCTCATGAATGTCTGGAACTCTCGTTTGGACGCTTAGGCATCCTTTCGTGGTGAATAGGTCTGAACCGGAGACCGTACCAGCAACAGATCGTTAACACACTGACGACAATATGAGACACCGGTGGCTCATAACTTTTCGTGCTATTTTTTGTACTGCTGCCGTCGGTTTTTTATAGTTGTTTTTTCTGTTCCCTAATTACTTCTTATAGGAGAATGTCCAACAGGAATAAGCAAGAAAATTGCCTTTGCTTTCATTAGGTATATCGAATCAAAAAAATTCACAAGGAAAGAGACCAATTCTGCAATCAAAACAATTCAAGTCAGTATTTTTCAACTAAACTTTGCCCACGGAAGTTATTTGGGGTGGTGATCTCGAATCTGACACCCTTTTTTTTCAAAATTTAGGCTGATTACGGTAGGTTACGGTAATCACGGGTGAGGAAGGCTGTCGGAGTCATGGTCACCGATTTTGCCACACTTCGCCTATGGGAGTTATTTGGAGTGCTGACCACGAATCCGACATCCGTTCTTGGTATTACGGTGGACTAGGGTAGGTTACGGTAGGTACGGGTGACTAAGGCTGTCGGCGATTACCCGTACCTACCGTGATCCACCGCAATACAAAAACGGATGCCAGATTGGTGATCAGCATCCCAAATACCCCTCCCTCCTTCCCCCTGGCCAGCGTTTGGGGGAAAACGGTGATCATGACTTCGGCAGCCTTAGTCATCCGTACCTACCGTAGCCTACCGTAATCGGCCGAAATTTCATAAACTGTAATTGTAATTATACTACTTTTACTACCGAAATTTGTTGTACTTATTAAGCGTTCCATAGCATTTGAGGTTGTCTGGTGTGAATCTTATCCCAATGCTTTTGAAATTATCTCCTGTGATCTGAAACTGCTTCAATCCACTGTCAGGACCATTGTGGTCTATAGGACGCCTAGTTGCACCACTAGTGGTACGATACAGCTTATCAAGGCTTTAAGTGATTTAACCGCATTTGAAGGGCAATGCATTATAAACGGCGACTTCAACTTTCCAGATATTGACTGGGTTAAGGTTCCTCTGCATGCCACTTCTTTTACATCACAAATGTTTCTCAATTTTTGCAACTCTAACATGCTTGTACAAAAAGTTCACAAGCCAACTCGCGGTAGTCATACACTTGATCTTGTTCTTTGTAGCGACACTAAGCTAATACGTGATGTACTTGTTTCTGCACCAACTGGGTCAAGTGATCACAACAGCCTCTCTTACAATGTAGAGACTTTCATAAATCCAATATACTTCCGCCTCCGGAGGTCTTTCCACAAAGCCCCGTATGACTTCATTTGCCGCTACCTGTGTTCCTTAGATTGGAGATTTATTTTGGAGACACTTCCTGATATCAACGATAAGTATGAGTTTTTTCTATCAATTTTGCACGCATCAATTCAAGAATTCGTCCCTTTAGAGAGGCAGGTCCTAAATAGAGGCAACATTCCACCGCACCTGTCCAAGCTCTTTGAGATTAAAGAAAAAGCATGGCTGGACTACCAAAAAAATCCATGTCTTCAGGCTAGTGAACGCTTCAGGCTTATTAAAACTAAATTTGATCGCCTTATCAAAAAGTACAATAGCTACATCGAACGAAAACTTTTGGACAATCCAAAAAAAAATGGTTGTTATATAAGTTGTTGAACTCAAGGCTGAAGCAGTCAACTAAGATCCCTACGCTAGTTGATGATGAGGGTAACTCAGCTGTCAGTGATTTTGAAAAAGCCTCCATGCTAGCCGCACATTTTAAAAAATCATACTCCATTGAGGCTGATAGTGAAAGCTGGTCTGAGTTAGCCTTTTCCACTCAAAGTGCCTCACCTGATAGCTTTGTTTGGTTTCACAAAGAGGACATTTTCAAGCATCTGAGTAACTTACCGCTATCTTATACCACTACTCCTGATGAAATACCTGCCTACTTCATCAAAAAAGTAGCTGTAGCCTTAGTAGCTCCTCTCGAGCACATTTTCAATTTTAGTTACATGCATAGCGAAATTCCAAATCGATGGAAGCATGCATTTGTCACTCCTATCCCCAAAAAACCACCACACGGCCTAGTATCTAATTATCGTCCTATTAGTATCACATCAGTGTTTTCCAGAATATTTGAGAAAATTCTGAAAGTGGCTCTTGTAAACCATATAGAAACACATGAGGTTATACCTAAGAACCAATACGGTTTTAGAGTCGGAAGATCGACTGAGACCTTGATGCTATCTACCTTAGATGATTGGACCAAGTCACTGGATTATAACACTGATGTTGATGTGGTCTTTTTTGATTTCAGCAAGGCTTTTGATAAGGTGCCCTTCAAAGAACTTATTTTCAAGCTTCAAATTTTTGGAATTCATCCCAGAATTGTTAAGTGGGTAAAGAACTTCATCACAAATAGATCCTTCCAAGTAAAGGTGAATGACAAATTTTCGCGCACGTACTCAATAACAAGTGGCGTACCCCAGGGGGGTGTATTGTCACCGATTCTTTTCATCATCTACACTTCCGACTTACCTGTCTTAGTTGAAAGGCGTGGCGCTAAGTGCAAAATGTTTGCAGATGATATAAGAGTATACAAGAATATTACCAGTGAAGAGGATCACCTTGCCCTCCAATGTGCTGTTTCAGATGTTGCCGATTGGTCGGACAGGTGGAAATTACCAATCTCAGCTCAAAAAACTCGGGTTTTTCATCTAGGCAATTCAAATTCGGTTAAACAAATTTACAGCCTTGGTGGTTGCAACCTACTCAGTGAAAGCAGTCTGCGTGACCTGGGCTTCATCTTAGACAAAAAACTTAGTTTTTCAGAGCATTGCGAGACAATTGCAAAGAAAGCTGAAAGAGTTACTTACAACATTTTTAGAGCGTTGTCTACAAATTCAAAAACTCACTTGCTTCTTGCATACAAATCATATGTTCGCCCAATACTGGAGTATGGCACCACTGTGTTCAATCCTCACCTTAAGCGCTGCATACAGAGGCTAGAATCCGTTCAGAATAGCTACACTAGAAAGCTGTGGTTACGCTTAAATGGCTACGACTATGCCTCCATTCCATCAGCGCCTGATCGTAATAAAATATTCGAGCTGGAATCACTTGCTATTCGTAGGAAGCGAAACGATCTAATTATGATTTTCAAGATGATGACTGGAAAAGTTGCACTTCCACTTACTGAGCTTTACACAGTCCATCATTCTACCACTAGGGGTTGTAGATCTAAAATTCACTATTCTACGGCCAAAAGTTGTGTTCGTGCCTCCTTTTTCACTCAAAGGGCCGGTTCTGAATTCTTGATGTTTACCAAAAAACATACTTTGCCATCTTCGATTAACCAATATAAAAAGCTCGTTGGTAGTTATCTTAAGACTCGCTAATTCGCCGTTTCTTGTATTTTTGTGTTTATTACCAATGTGTTGCCTTGCTAGTCTTTATTTCGTCGCGTGTTGTCATACACGTATAAATAAATAAACGGATATCAGATTCGTGGTCAACTCCCTAAATAACCCCTCTGGTCGTAGTTTGATCGAGAAAGAAGCACGCAAAAGAAAAAAGTGGTCCGCGAGGGACGATATGAACTGCCGGTGACTCATAGCGCGCGCGTGTCCCACGCGGCTTTCTGCCGCAAAACGCGATTGTCGTCAATGTGTTAAAAAACGCAGCTACGCTTTGCGCGTTGTGAACCAAGAGCATATATGAAGTTGGGAATTTGAGGAAATCAGGCATTGCTCTAGTTTTTTGGACTCCTTCTTTTTCAAATAAAGAAACAGCCGACTTTCACTCCAGCAAACTCAGGAGGCTTTGAGTCATGTAGCTCAGATTGATGAAGTCTGTTCTTAACGCATGGAAGTGGCCCGAGATGACTCCTCATTTTTGTGCTAGACTGGTGAGATATCACTCGTGCCTTGCTTGCGCTTGCCACCTTGTGGTAGTGGTCAACTCATTTCCATTTTTGTACCTACGGTCCTTAGCGTCCCAACTCTCTGATGGCAATTATTTGGTATTTATAATATAATATAATATGGAATGAGACAAAATGGGTTTTTACCTTGTTACAATAGAATTAGTTGTAAATCAATGTGTAAAATTGTTTGAATAATTATAATATTATTATTTATTAAAATTGAAATGGTCTTTTTTATGGCTCTTCAACAATATAAAATACATCGACACAACAATCTTAGCAAAGGACCATAACATCTAAAACAAGGATAGCTAACAAACTCGTCAGAGAGGAAGATAACTAATTGATCTAGTTGTTAGTACAATACTATGTTATACATTTTTTGTGTGTTTTAACCTATGTATTAATCGTAAAAACTAAATATTACAAATGAGAGTAAAGATAGCAACCTGTGTTCTAACACAAGTGCATCAACAAAACAAAACTGCTAACTTTATACTGCCACACTCAACGTTACAACACTAAACATTACAGTACATGTAAAACCTTGAAACTATAGAATACCACACACTTAACAAAAAATTAATGCAAATAAGTTTTCTTTTATTTTTGTATGTTGTATATCACCTTTTTTTATAAAGTTTACATTATAGGTTAATTTTTAAATAAATTTCTAAATTGCTTTTTATGCACATATTTTTTATAATTTTTAAAAATTTTATTTTATATTGTTTTTACTTACTTTATATTTTTAAACGGTTTTTTTAAAACTATCTTGTCATATTTTATTTATTTATTTTTTAAATTATTTTTTTAATTATTTATTTATTTTTATTTACCTTGCTACAAGAAAGTGCAGTCGCAAATGTATATTTTATTTTTTTATTCATGATGAATATGAAGTCCCTTAGGTGTTGTACACGTCAAGAATGTTATTTCCACAGGTAAGCGTAAGCCGAAGTCACACATGCAGTTGCAGTGAAAATACCCCGGGAAAGCGAAACGCTGAAAGCGGCGGACAGCTTCGACTCGACCTAACACTTGCTGTCTTTTAAAGGTTTCACTATTTCTGGTTGAACGACCTCAACCACGACGGCAGGCTCGACGGGCTCGAGATCGCGAAAGGCGCGATGCACAAGCACGACGGCAATTTAGGTCGGTTCACGTCGCCCCACTCGTCTTGCAGTGCCCTTCACCTACTGCCTTTGATCACCTCAGGCTTTCAGCACCTGTGCTCAGCGATATGACTGTCGAGGCCATTGTGGACGGCACGCTCAAAAGAATGGACAAGGACAATGACGGATACATCGATTTTGCGGAGTACAACAAAGTGATAGCACAGTAGACCTGTGACAACTCAACGTCTCGATCTATTCACGGTGTTCACTCGCCATCAGTCTGGTGTTGTT
Source organism: Heligmosomoides polygyrus bakeri (assembly GCA_947359475.1). NCBI lineage: Eukaryota > Metazoa > Nematoda > Chromadorea > Rhabditida > Heligmosomidae > Heligmosomoides > Heligmosomoides polygyrus. The sequence continues at coordinate 41,531,596 of OX375868.1, forward strand.
GTGCAGGTTATGGAGAATTCTTTGGTTTTGACACTGTAGCCTTCTCGTAGCGACAACGCTGTGATAACAAGACAATAAAAGATAACGCTAACACTCAACAGACCGCTGTTTTGGAATACGTCAACTAGTCCAATCATCAATACTTTCATGGAGGCTGACCCTTGACCTCACTAGATTGTCACCGTTAGGGACGGTTTAGGCTAGTAACGACCCGTTTACTCTGCAGGGCTGGTAAGCTTTGTTGACCGAACAGCACGTAAACGAACAGAATCGCTCTATGTCGAAGGCGGTACGGCTGGGTGGTGGTCAGCGTTGACCGTTTCTCCAATTGCTTGCTACGTTTATTTATTTATTTTAACCTTCCTTCCCCGCTAAGGTATCTAGTTGCCGAGGACATACACTAGCCATTTTATCAAAATCAGGCTACACGCGCAGCTCTAGCCCTGCTGGGAAAGTCAATAAGGAGCAACAGCGACCTTCAAGTTGCATCCTCTCCAGCCGTCGCGTAGAACATTCAAAGATTTCTTCAAACTATGACCGATATTAAACATCAGTTGTGATTTAATTCTGCGAACCTTGTTCGTGTTTCGACACTAAAAACTTATTGCCTATGATTTTGCATGTATGGAAAGGCTGTGGGTCGAATGACGTCGGCGTTGTAGGGAAAGTTCCGTCAGCTCTCGAGACCTATATTAAGAACAGCATAACGCGACTGAGAACGCACTTTTCACCTAAGCTAAGAAGCGTGCGCTACTCTTCTTTTGCTGCGACAGACACTATTTGACCACATTTTCTTAAAAATCTGATGAATTATGGTGTTCAAAAGAACCGGAGACCGAATCGACGTCCACATACACTATTTCCTTAACGAAGGCATCCGGTTGACAGATGAAAAATGGGTTTGCTTTTGATAGGGCTAGTTTTCATCGCCCTGCGATAGTCGTTAGTTTATGGTTCGTTAAACTTTATATAACAATCCTTGAAACGTGTGCAGAAGAGGTAATGCGAGAAGTATTCAATCACTGCCGTTCATAGTCTTAACAGCTTCAGTTTAACACACATTTGTTTATTTATTTACATATACTTGTTCGTGTGACAACAAAAGAAACACCATTACGACAACACATTGGCAGTAAACAGATAACACCTTGGTAATAAACGCGAAAAGTGCAAGAAACGCAATGAGTGAGCCAATGAGCGAGTCCTATGATAAATATCAACGAGCTTTTTATATCGATTAAACGAGGATGGCAAGGCATGTTTTTGGAAAACATCAAGAATTCAGAACCGGCCCTTTGAGTAAAAGGGGCAACATTGTTAATGTTACCTTAAACTGGTAGTAGCTTGAGTGGATTTGAAGGCGAAGCTACAGGTCAGTTCGACTGTGAATCTTCAGACCGCTTCAACTGACTTCACATTGTAAAAGACAGGCCTCAAGAACCCTCAAGGCTCGTAGACAGGTAATCACTAATCAGGACGGTTGCACCTAATCTAAAATGTCGTTTCTCCCCGTAAAACTTCAAGTTAATGAAGGGGCACTTCTGCACGATCCGTTCTTTGAGATGGATCTTTACTGTTCCCTTGTGTCGACTGTGATGTTGAGGAAAAACACAATCGATGCACAATTTGTTCAGTTCCAGTTTTTATGAAGTGGTTAGTATTACTGGTACTTTGAAATACTACGTGTTTGGCATCTAACTGAACGACTGTTGCTTGTCGCTCACGTCGGCCTTTTTTCGGCAGTTATGCTCAACTATGTAACAATAAGGTTGGGATAATTTCATTTGCTTTCCAACCACTCCAATCCTGCGTAGGTCACTGGTATCCAGAAACAAGTAGAATTTCCACTTCAACGAGCATTTTCATTTTGCCTTCTACAGTCAGTTTATCTTCCTTGATTTCGATTAAGTTACAACTCAAAATGTTTAGATGTGCGAGAAAATGCAGCTTCGGAAAAAGACATTGTAGTAATCCGTTTATTGGCCGACGTTTCGGCAAAATCGCCTTCTTCAAGGGCCTAAATGAGACAGAACATTCACAAAGTTGAACGACCAAATCCCTCGACAAAACCTTACAGAAAAGTTGATGAAGTACTACTCAGCAAACCAAAGAGATCAAGTTCAAAGAACCGACCTTGGAGATCCACAGGAGTGGATGGTTGTGAGACCACCACTCCGCAATGCTACGCTTTGTAAAAGCTGCGCATTTGAGTCATTCGACGTTGAAGCTTTGTACACCAACGTTTCAAATGACTCCGCCATGCAAGCTGTCTTCGAACTATTGACCCAACACCAACAAAGCCTTTGCTTGCATGGTCTTCCCATTCCTGCTTTTATGACACTTCTTAAAGAGCGTCTCAGCTGCACCATTTTTAAGTGGTCGGGAAATTACTACAGGCAGACTAGGGGACTAGCCATGGGACAGCGATTGGCACCTGTTCTTGCCATTGCCTTTATGGCTAAAATTGAGAGCCCCATCCTGAGTCGATTACCTATGCTATACTGCAGGTATATCGACGACTGTTTTGTGGTTTGCTCCACACAACAGGAAATGGATAAGTGTTTCGAACTATTGAACAATCAGTCTCGAAACATAAGGCTCACCAGGGAAAAGCCTAAAAATAATTGGCTCTCGTTCCTAAATGTCGAGGTCTCCATTGCTAATGGATCCTATAGAACAAGGTGGTATCGCAAGCCTTCCAACAGGAACATTCTAGTTCATTACTGTTCCTCACACCCCATTTAGACTAAACGGGCGGTAGTCCGTAACATGTTTCGGACAGCAAAAGAGGTCTGCACGGGTCATCAATAAGGCGCGCGGTATAGCTGTATCGAATGGGTATACCCCTCTAGGTCCTTTCACGAGGAGCAACAGCGGTAACGTCACCCGTTCAAGAGTCTCCAGAGACTCTAGGGATAACAAAATAGCATTCTGTATGCCATTCCTCTCCGATGAGGTTAGCAAAGCCGTAAGGCTTTGCCTGAGGAGATGTGACCTAGACAAGCTGGTCTCGCTGGTAGAAATACCGCCTGACACTTTGAGGAAGCAGCTTGTCAGGAACCGCATATACGACCAAGAGTGTGTGACCCCTAACTGTGTAGTTTGCCCTTGGGGAAAATCGGGTGACTGCAGCAAGAGTGGGACCATCTACTTAATCTCGTGCTGCGCCTGTGGCGACCAATACGTTGGAGAGACGGCGCGACCCCTCTACATTCGAATCAAGGAACACCTGCAGGGCAAATCCAAGTCGCGGCTCTCCACCCCACTGGGCACCCATCGAGTTGAAAGGCATGCAGGTGAAGACTTCGAAATTTCGGTGAAAATTCTGGGTCTGGAATCCGACATTACTGCGCGTAAGACACTGGAGGCCTTTTGGATCCATTCTAAAAACCCAAAAATTAACCGGAAAGAAGAATGTCTCGCTATCACCAGCGAACTTTCCCCGTTTTTGGGACTCTGTGGGCTGACCTAGGCTTGGGCCACGGTCTGACCTAGGTCAGTGCGAGGGCAGTCACTGCCCTATATAAACCAATACCTCCAAACACAGGCGCGACTTAAATACCGACTGCCTAGCTTGTGGTCTCACAACCATCCACTCCTGTGGATCTACCCAAGGTCGGTTCTTTGAACTTGATCTCTTTGGTTTGCTGAGTAGTACTTCATCAACTTTTCTGTAAGGTTTTGTCGAGGGATTTGGTCGTTCAACTTTGTGAATGTTCTGTCTCATTTAGGCCCTTGAAGAAGGCGATTTTGACGAAACGTCGGCCAATAAACGGATTTCCCAATCTCGAGTGGCTAATCAGTATCAACAAACAACAAACACCGATGCCGAGATTCAATGATAGTCGGACCTGGAGACATTGTAGTAGTCCAAAATGTTAAAGAATCTTCAGAATCACATGCGCTTAAGAAGTTCAAAGTTTTCTAGGTACTTTCTAATAAAAACAAAACGTTATTAAGTGGTTGATAAAGAAGAAAATTTTCTAAAATCGCTTTTATATCCTGAACGCAGGGAACCTGATAGCTTTTCTTTGAACCTAAATTAAGGGCACGTAAAAGATCAGTAAGTGCCGAATGCTATCACACCGTGGTCGTTGAGGAACGGATGTGAGAAAAGGATTAGAATGTCTGCTGCCGAAAGCTAAAACGCCCTTGATTCTAGAACATCATAAACTGTTCATGAACAAACTTTAGTGGTTCAAAAGCTGTACAATGGCGACAATTACACGCGACTGTGAATTAGCTGAGCTTCCGAAAGGGTTTTTCGTTCACAAAAAGGTTACATCCCGGTTTTCTCAAGAAGTGTTCGCTTAGCGCGTCCGGTGGAATATTATGACTAGTTTGTGTGGACTCCTGGGGATAAACAAAGGAGATTGCGTAAACGGCGTCTTTATTAGGCGTTGTTCCGTCCTTTTGATCACACCTACTCAGGAAATCCTATGAATTTTATTGAAACGGAACACCCATTGAGATGAACGCTTGCTAGGGAAGGGTGTCGAATAACTGCACTGTCGTTGCGATTTAATCACCAAGCCTTGCTGAAGTAGCGAGTTCGCGGAGTTGTACACCAAGATGGTTAGAGCAGTTTATTTTTTATTTTATTTATTTATTCAGCCTACATCTCGGCGGTATCACATTCTTCGTATCCAAAAAAAACGTGATAAATCCATTGTTACCTCTACGAGAAGAATTATGCCGCAATTTTTGAAATGTCGGATTAGAAGTGTACTCGAGGCCTTCTTATTTAAGAGTTGGCGGCAACTATAATACATTCACACGGCTTTGGAGACACGGCATGGATCTGAAAATCTACTAGATCTTGAGGAATTCTTGAGGACTTCTCATGAATCACAGGAATGAGCCAACTAACTGAATCTGGGTTTCATAATTACGACGGGCTTTCCTTCAGCAAGCATTGCGCAGTCGTTTGACGAGAAAAACAAATTACCATCTATGTGCGCAACCTGAGACCGAAAAAATTTACATTCGTGCAGAAATTTACATCCGTGCTAATAGGATCCACATGAAGACAGTCGTAGCAGCTGGAACTATGGTATCAATCCGACCAAAGGTAAAGATACGCATCTTCTCGAGAATCAAGACAGCTCTATCGGTGAGCGTGGTTTCCAAGGGGTGTCGCTAGGTAAAGGTTTACCCTCCCACAAAAATTTGAATGGAGATCTAGGACAGAATGTGGGAAGCAAACAGATTACAAAAATGTGGGCTAAAATTGCAAAAAAGGAAAGCTGAACTAGTTCGTTTTGTCCTGCTAACAGGTATCGCGGCGACAATTAGTTGGCACTGTCGGCTAAAAAATATTTTATTTGTTTATAGCAATGAAAATAACAATAACAACAACAATAGAAACAGTTTATAACAATATCAACAAACACAACAATGTTCAGCAATTTCAGCAAACTCGCAGAAATCAACAAGGTAAATGTCGTTATGCCCTGCAATTTCGTTTTTTATCTTTCCAATGCTTCGCAGTCCTTCAGAATCCCAAATAGAAGGAGTCCGTACCAATTTGCGAATAAGTCGCCATGTATACGACTCTCTATGAACCTCGGCATCGAAGATCTTGTTGCGTTGGTTTGACTGAGCTCCACACGAGGTTATGCAGATCTTTATTGGCTAGCGATTCGGCGGTGTCGCCTTCTTCAAAGCCTGAAAGGAAGGATCAAGTCAAGATGTGGCTACCGCGTCAAACGTCGCCTCAACCTTAGAAATTCAAGACAACCTTTCGATCACGTAGTCAATAGAGAGATCGAGACCCTCACCTTACAGGAAGCCAGACGGGCCAATTGGTCGGTAGCAGGGCCTTTGTCGAGACACAGGTGCCCCAATGAAGACCCCAACCTGATGTAGAGCTTGAGGTCCCGTGTTATATAGAGGCACTCTTCCTTCCGGTTTAGCTTGGGGAATCCAAAACGCCTCTGTTGCCTTGCGGGTGGCTGTTTGGGCTTCGACTGTCATCAGCTTGACCTAGACGCCAAAGTCCTCCCCCGTATGCCCGTGGATTCTGTGGTGACCCATTGCAGTGGACGTCCTGGACTTGGCCTTGCCGTCAAGGTGCTCCTTGTCCCTAACATGTAGGGGTCGCGCCGTCTCAGCGATATATTCCTAGCCACAGCTCTGGCAGGTAACGAGGTATACCACACCTGGGACGGGGCAGTCCCCTTCCCTGCTATGTGGGCAGATGGCGCAACCAGGGGTGACATAGAGGCGATCGTAAGGACGATTCCGAATTAGCTGCCGCCTTAGGTTCTCTGGTGGCACCCCCACAATAGTTACCATATTCTCCAGCACGGCTCTCCTCTCACACTTCCGAAGGGAAGTGGTCACATCATCGGAGACACCATTCGTTCTCCGATGAGATGAATGGCACCTTGAATGGTGTCTCCGATGATATAAGCACTTCACTTAAGCAAGATACCAAACCAGCACCTCAAACAATGTCTATTCGCAAAATTGGATGGGAACCACTAGTCCTGCTTTCATCACCTTTGCTCATCAGTGTTTACCGTTACTTACTGTAATCGGCCAAAAATCAGGTACGGTTGTCAGATTCGTGATCACAAATCACTCCTATGCACACAGCATGGGTGAAGTCGGTGGTGCGCACTCGCCAGCGTCACCCTCGCTTCCTCGTTCCTGTACGCGACCTTCCGATAACGGCTTTCTGAGCCTAGGAATAATCAATGTACGGCAGTGACACTGGGTGATTCATAACCGTAGTTGTAGAAACCTTTTGAAATGCAGAAGGTGCAGGGAAGAGTATGCTGATACTCACCAACTCAGGTTTGGCCCACCTCAAAAACGTTCCTTCGATCGTTTCGATAGTGTAAGAATGGACTGCTTCCTCATTGGCTACAGAGAGGAGGCGTAATCTGTGGTGACCCTGCATCAGACATCAAGCTAACTTTCTTCGGTAGCCCAGCAATCCCGTGCCCATTTCTACCAGGGTCGCGAACATCTCGTACTATTCTAGAAACGTGCATCTGGGCAGCGAGGTCAATATGGCCACCAACCCGGTGCCGGAGCTAGGCACGAGTCAACGCAAGTCTTGCGGAGCGTCTAAGAGTCAAAGATGTCGTGATGAAGATGAAGATCCCCCGGTTTCGTGCTGACTTGTTCGACTGCTCTGTTCCTTCTACGCCTCAGATACCTGGGCCGTACAAAAGCAGGATGAACACGCGATCAGCGTCGCGCAGCGTGGAACCGAGAGGACGATGCTCGGAGTGGCACAACTCACGCAAGTGAGAGAAGCCCGGAGTTTCGAGCCTCGTCAACGCTTGAAGTCCACCTACGCACTGGACGGACTCTCTCTTGAAAAATATGAACGAATGACGTGATGCTTTTCGTAGCCCTCGATCGAGGCGAATTCATTGAACCACTCTGGCGCGAGAAGTGATAAATGAAGACGTTGCTGGCACACCATCGAGCATCTCGATGATCATCGGGTAATGCAGGTGATACATGTGTTGTAGATGGGATCAAGCGGCTTAATTGAGGGTGAACAAAAGCGTGCAGAAAAGTCCCACCAATGGGAATTAAATTCATGACCAATCTCTCATGAAGGTCAACTGCTCCAACCAAATATTCTCAAACTATAGGCTTCGCTCAAATATAGCTTAACATGCATTTTCATAACGGCCTAATTGTAGACACGAACCACGTTAGCAGGTCAGAAGTTCAGAAGGTGCTTTTAGCAATTTTGTCCTTTCCCAATTTTGTCAGAGCTACCTAGATTTCTACTCGTGGTTCATGGGCGGTTAGAACACTACCCTATTCAGAGATCTGAACCATTTGGCCTGTCCTGGCTAAGAATAAGGCGAAAATGGACACCGCGTCACATCAGCAGCGACATACTCCAAGGTTTTGGTTTAACTGGAAGCAACTCAAGTTGGTCGACAACCGCATGCAATGCTCTGCTCTGCGTTCTGGGTGTTGGCGATGCGTACGTCATGAAGAACGTACCACAGGATAGAAGTTCATTGTAGGAGAGGTCTTTGGAGGAAAGGCAGGTTACTTGAGCAAGCAAGCAGCCGAGATACATTTTCACGTCCTTTTGCACACTTTCCTAGTAAGCTGAACACCTCCGAATCCAAATTGAACATAACAGAAGTCAAAAAAAACCTTGGAGGCTATACTAAACGCCCTCTAAAAGGAGCAAAATAAAAATTTGCCCTAGAAAAGTATTAATGACTTCCAAAGAATCTATAAACCTCCACTCACAATAAAATGAACAAAAAAGTTTCAAAAATTGTATTAATGTTGCGAATAGGTGGCCTGCTCGCGAGAGAACATGCTCTGTTGAGCGGAGTCCCTCATTCGTTCCGTGGGGATACTAGGTCACCTTGTAAAACAAAACCTCTGGGGAAGATAGGAACCCCAATATGAGATTAAGGTGCGCCCCCCTCTCTGGCAGATGGAGGCTCCGCGTGGTAGACTCTTATCCCATTCACTGAGCAACCCGTCTGAATTGACGCATGCTTGCACCACACGTCAGCCAAGGGAACTACGAGCGTGCTGTATTGGCACTTCCCTGCACTGAGCCCAGCATGAACAACCAACAACAGCAATCGATATACAAACTAAACCTGATCAACATTGGCCTCGTTCTTCTGCATGGGAGGAATATATGCGACGACGATTTTGAACTGTAGCGAGCTGCCGCTTCAGCGCCGTCACCTCCGCCGATTCAGACGGGTTGCTCAGTGAATGGGATAAGGGATTACCACGCGGACCCATGGATCTTGGGCTGTACTGGCTAACAGGGGCTCAGGCGAGGCGAACATGATGTCGCCGCCTTCCTGTAGTGCAGCCGTCTGTATGTATTTTAAGGGAGCGGGAAGGCTCCGCTCCCAGAGAAGCTGGTTGGAGAAAGCGCACGAGATCGGTGCCCCGGAACTGCGTCCGCTCAGCCGCTTGAGACGACGACGAAGTGCCGACGGCGAGCGCTCGGCCTCGAGCTCTTCCGCGAGCGGCGGGGACGCGCGGCGGAGGCGACGGCGCTGAAACGGCAGCTCACTACAGTTCAAAAAGTTTCCAAAACTAAGTTCTTTTAAACAAAAATCGTTGTTTGCAGGTAGCTTTATACTGCAGGAAAGAGCCAGTTTTGACTGCATTACAGGAGGAGATCGCGATGTCGACCGCACTGACAGCTTTTCAGCGGTTTCATCACTTGTAGCTGCCATGTATGTCATGGTTTTCACAGGAACAACACCTTAACTACATCGAGTGGGGCAAATTAGAAAAGGTCACGGGGAGAGCATGCTATTCTAGAAATTGATTGATTACTACTCAGAAAAGATTGAGCCCAACAACTATAAATCTACATGTAGTTGTTCGCTAACTTAGTGAGTGACGCCATGGTGCAAAAATCCACAGAAAAAATCGATAATTAGGTCAGCGTCGATAGATGGCGATTGACACTTTCAAAACGAGCTTCAGATTCGTGTTCAGCGACCTCGATTATCCCCACGACCGAGTTTCGGGACGCCTGCATGATATCCACAAAAAATCGATAATTTGATCAATATCGATTGGTGGTAATCGATACTTCAAAATCGAACTTCCTGTTCGTGTTTAGCGACCTCGATCACCCTAGGGCTGGAGTTTCGGAGCACTGTCGGTCGCCGCCAATCGTTGAGTGTCGCCAACACGCCGTGCCCCACTCCAGTTGTGACGGACGGACGGAGACGGAAACACATGCACGCGGACACAACGCAGTATTAGTTTTTTTTGAGCATTGAATTATAAATTTTCAAAGAAAGTTATGCTGAATTTATTTTAAGACTAAAATTTTAGTTTGACCTCTTCACAGAATGTCGAATGTCTTCTGAAAGGGGTTCGCGTTGATTTAGAATGCGTTCGCTTTTATTTCAGAGCTCCGAGCTTGCTTTGAAAAGTGCCCATTTTGAGCTGAAAGTGGAATATAGTAGGGATAAGGACTTTGTAAATCAATTTCTTTGCGGTGTGCGCCACGCTTTCTAATTCTACCAGATATCGTGGAAGCAAGTTGAAAGCGCAATGCACATTTGGTCTTTTTTGTGACTGGCAATGGACGGTTTATCATCGGACCAGTGAATCTCACTTCCAGACAAGTCTGGTACTAATTCGCCATTCAGGAGGGATGACAGAGTTAGTTGGCCTGGGCGGGAAATCTGTACCAGGAACCTTGATCTGGCGTTATCCTGCTGAAGGATGAAGCCACTTCCAAAGAGCTGTCGTAAACGATTCTGGCGGAGTTGAGCCCGCACGCGATCAAGTTAAGAAGAGTAGACTTAGGCACCAATGCTGGAACAACTCTCGATGAGTTTCCAGAAGATAACGCCTTCCCGATACCACTAAACGGAGAGCATCACCTTCTTCTTGTGGGGATCAGGATTAGGCTTTGGCAGCGACTTCTGTTTTACTTTAAGATACTGGTTAGAACATTTGCGTTATCTAGTGGAATCCACTTTTCATTACAAAGTGCCAGTCGGTGGAGAAATGGTTCCTGCTTGTGAGGGTCCAACAATTCTTTCGCGGCATCCACACACTTCTTTCACTGCGATAGGGTCAAGTCGTGAGGCACACATTTACCGAGTTTTACAGAAAAGCCAGCGCTGTGCAGAATCTTCTCAACAGAGGTGTGTGAGCGTCTAAAGTCGATCGTCAAAATACGAGTTGCCAAGCTCGGATTTCCTTCGATGGCGCTAGTTACAGCTCAACGATCACGGACAATCGGTCGTCTGGTGCTTCGCTTGTTTTCAGTTTCGACGTTGCCCTCACCGAACCTCTTGAAACGTTCGGACACTGTCAGTCGTTGGAGAACTCCATCTCCTACAGCAGCACATGAGTTTTGTCCGCTTCAGTTGCAGAGTGGCTGAGCTGGTACTCATGAAGAAGGCGCTCGCGAAGAACGGCTCTATGTCATTTCATTTCAGACTCAAAAACTCCCACTAAATCGGAATGGCAGGACAACAGGAGTAGTTTCGAAAAGTGCAGACAAAGTGGTTTCAAACAGTAGAAAGTGCAAGAGAATTGATGCGCAAATAAGCTGATAATCTTTGATAGGACAAGTGACTACGAGAGAATCCACGAATTTAGTTGCCAACCTAATATTTACATACTGTATCTGCAGGAATTAGCCCCCTTTGAAAAACCTTACTTAATGCAACTGGAACTCGCTCAAACTCGTCCACTTTAAAGAACGCAAGAGCCATTAAATTTAGCCACATCATGTAAATTATAATAATAAAACCGCCTGAAGGCTTCGGCTAAGTCGTGATAAGCGTCTTCAATCCCCACATCCTTCGGTGCTCTTTAGAGCCTGTAGCTAAATCCTCTCTGTTATTCCAAACACAGTTTCAATTCAAATCAGTAGCAAAGTCAAGTTCCCGAAAATACCATGAGGAAAGCAAAACCACCGACTTCAGAGCGATTTATTTGTATTTACTAGTCTGCGTCAACACCTACAAAACGCTCTTGTAAATCATAGCGCACCGCTACCGCCGTATGGTCGTCCCGTTTGTGAATTCAATACTTAGTTTTGAAGCATTGCCCTAGTGTGAGCTCTCACTTACTCTAAACTTCGAGGTCCTTCGAAGGCTTCTTCGCGGTAACTCAGATTGAGCATACGTAATCATATAACAGATATACATTACTCGAAGGCCGCCTACGTTAAGGGACATTTGCTGAAGGTATAAATATACGGTACAATAAGTAGAAATCGATACGGCAGATGCATATTTGCTCCAGGGGTCGGTTTCCTCAACGACTTACATAACTTTAACAGAGAATTCACAGGAGAAAGCTCAGATAACGCGGCTTATTGCTCACCATATCGCTTGATAAGCCGCGCTATCAGGGATTTCGGCTATAATTTTCTCTGATAACTTGCTGTAAGTCGTTGATGAATACGGCACCAGGACGGGTGTTGCTTGCATGCTGAGAGTTTCATTTCACTTTGCCGAGATGGTTCTCCTTCCATTTGGAGCAGTGTTGATTGTGACCTCGTAAACAACGCTGACAACGCCTACAATACTAAGGGAAAAGTATACGGTAAATGAGCTAAGGAGGGAAGAGCATTGGAGCCTTCTGAAGATAGTTTTTCTGCATTACGACTTCACATAAGCAATTGTCGCGAAAAGTTATCGGAATATCAAGGCTTGTGGTGTGTTATCACTTATTTATTTTTGCTGCATTACCGCCTTTCGATTGTTTGTTCACTTCCGCAAACAACGGTCACGAACAAAACAAACACAAAACACAACTTGTAGTTTGCACTGGGAGCGTCAGGATCTAGATTTCATATAGATATGGCGCTTTTTCTTCCGATTAAATTGAGTAGAAAATAGTGGCTGATAAGGAAGTTACGAGGTTTCTATTAACTGCGCTATGTTTGACTTCCAGCTGCCTTAGCAGTTCTATATAACTGCCATCTCAACGCATCGACAGCTTTAGAAATACGCGGCTGTTCTTAAGATGTGTTTGTTTAAGGCGAGAAGAGAACATTCTTTGCTTAGCTAGCTAGCTAGAAAGGATTCGGAGTTGGTGAAGGTTGGCATGCTGCGGTCTACCCAGTACTACGCCTGTATTCAAAATGTTAACCAGGACCACTTTGCACGCGAAGGGCAGGGACTTCAAGACCTAGTAAAGCGCCCCAAATAGAGGGGCTCGCTCCTCTCGACGGTTTTTTGCCGCCTTTCGCTTTTCGACCTCATTCAACGTTGAGGTTGCAGCTCCAGTTTCAAACAGGACGAGGCGTCGCCAGACGAGTGGGCAATTGGTCTTCCAACGGTGAAACACTCATCCGGTTGCCGTCAGTTACGCGATCGCAGTCACAGCTTACACTGTTCTGCTGCGGTGTTTTCTCTTCTTGCTTCGACTGGTTCGCTTCCTCAGCTGACCTTGCCAACGCGGGAAAAACCATTGTATTTCATTCAAACCACCCTCGCCAATTTACACTCACGGTTCATCATCGATAGCGGGCACGCCATCAGCGTTGCCTTCGCGCCTGCACTTGTTGCTGCCGCTGTTGGAACATCGAGTTATTCCCTCGCAGCTTAAGGACTTTCGCGCGGTAGCGCACTAGAAAGAGATGCTGTCTGTCGTGTACCCTCAGAATCGAGGTTCGTGGTTCGGTTTTGTCCAGGCCAACTAACCCTTCTACGATTTAAAATCGTTTAATTGATGATAGCTTTGACAGCAAGGAAAAAAGCACCAAGAGGCCCATCGGTTGGTCACTGAGAGTCAGTGGACTTCTTCAGTCAACTTCAGAAGTTCTCATCGTCGCCCTAAACCGTGCTTTCTAGCTCATGTTTCTGGAGCAGCAAGATATGATGGTTTTTCCCAGACACAATGATTGGTTTTTCGTCGCTTTTACACATTGATTTTTAAAGCTTACAAATATATCTAGACGTCGAATTGCGTCGTATAATTCTCGCGACAAACCTTCTCCCTTCTATGACAAACAGCTTTCTCTTGAGCAGCATAACCCCTTAAAGTGTTTTGTAGCTTGAGCTTCTCGCGAGGTATCAGCAGGCCTTCACTAACAACGTTTCGACAATGCGGCCTTCTTCAGAGCCTGAAAGGATAGATGCGATCAGTTGTGACCACCCCCTCGTCGCCACAACTACATATTCGGGCAGATACACGAGGGGAGGGCACTTCACTCAGTCCTTTTGGCAACGACGAAGGTAAAATTGAAGCTGCACTGTTTCACGGTGACTAGAAACAGGTCCAGCGTATGAGATGACCTTTCTGTGGGGCTTTCTTCCTAGGCAAGGCTACCGTGATTGCGTTTGTCTAGCGATGCCCTCCTCTTCTTAGAACGAATCCCTCTATTCATCATCACTTCGTGACAGCCTTTTTGAACTCGCAATCAGAAGATATCGAGTACTCCACCTTACAAGAGTTCAATGACTTACGGAAGCTATGATGGCATCAGTTCCTACCAAGGCATTTATTGGGTTGTTCAGAAAGTAATTACGATTTTTGAGCGTTTCACAAAAATTATTTCCTCTTAATGAAGCAACATCAATCAGTGATATATTGCCCGTTTTGCTGAATTGCCTTTTACCATCTTTCTGGTAATTTCATAGTACCTCTCTCATAGAACTTCTAATCTTTCACGGCTAAAAACAGGGCCACATAAGATCTGATATCTTAATCTTCCGTGAAGGTTTTCCCATTCAAGTAGTTCTGTAACGATCGGAATAAGTGGTAGCGCAGGATCAGGCGATATGACGGATGTGGCATTAATTTCCAGCCAAGCTCCAATAATTTTTTTCCGAGTCGCCAAAGACGTATGAGACCTAGCATTGTCCTGGTAGAACACTACCTCTGCGATTCGCCAATTCTGGTCGCTTTGCCTTTATTGCCTCATCCAATTCCATCAGTTGTCGGCAGTAGAGGTCCAAATTGACGTTCAGTTTCCTTGGAAGCACTTCGAAATATAACACACTTTGTAGTTCCACCAAATTGAAAGCATGACCTTATTTTGATGAATACAAGCTTTGGGCATCGTTTGAGCAGGTTCATCCGGTTTTGACCATGACGGTTTACGAGTGACATTATTGTAAACAAACCATTTTTCTTCACCAGTTACTACTGGCGTCAAAAATGGATAGTCTTTACTGCGTTTGAAGTGCAGGTCGCAGACCTTGATTCGTTGCGTCAAGTGGATTTCCTTCAAATCATGGGGCACCAAGCACATCCATGTGTTTCACATATATTGCAGAAAGCATCAGCAGCTCTTCTGCCACTACGGAAGTAGAAAAGCAAGATGTGCCGAAAATACTCCTTCTGAGATCTATGTTCAAATTAATCCTGAAAACAATAGTAAAGTTAAAAGTAATCTAATGGCAGTGCATGAATGCAAACGGCACAAGTACAAAATACATACATATATCAGATAAGAACAAATAACAGTGGTAAAAACGTTCCAAAACAAGCATTCAAAAATTTACCCTCTAAAATCGAAATTACTTTCTGAACAACCCAACACACACTGAAACAGAGTACTGCCTGCATGCAACGCGTCGGCTGGGGCCTACATCAGCCTAGTATTCTAATCCGGGCGTCTTTAATCTAGGTATGTAACGGTTCTACTACCGAGTGTTTCACAGATGGCTCACTGGCGGCTCTCTGTAAGGTGGAGTTCTCATTCTCTCCTGGTGATCTGTTTATAGAGCTGGTATTCACTGAGTAGAGATGAGGCAACGTTTGACGCGGTAGTCGCAATCTGATATGGTCCATCCTTTCAGGCTGTGTAGGAGGAGACAGGCGAAGTGTAGGGCTACAGAAGTATTGAAGACAACTCGCGTGAAGCCCAAGGTTGAAAACGCTGACTGCCGACGAGGTTCCAAAAGAGTCGTACACAAGGTCGTCCTCTAGTCTCACCATGAGCTTAATTATTCTTGTAGTTTTTCCTATATTTCTCTTTACTGCATAATCAAACGTTTTATGGGCTAATCACTCTATGAGTAATCACCTGTTATTTAGTATTCTTGTGGCATTTCGTGAAAACGTATCGCACGTATCTCAACTGTACCAACATTTATTCTCTTTTTTGCGTTTCTGGAAGTCTTCTACTACTTATTATTCGTTGTTGTGTGTAATACTTCTCCAACCTCAGGAGTGCTGGCAACACGTACACCTCGTCCTATAGGATTCACTAACGCCGTCCCTCATCTTTCTTTATGGATTTCAATCCTTCCACAGTTCCGTTAGGCTGTTGCTGTTCTTTTCGCTGTTCATTGAGTTTGCCGCGTTAATTCTCGATCGGGAGGAATGTTTCTTGTCTGAGAAGATCTGCCGAATCGTTTGGCTATAAGAAGCCACGGACTACGACTCCCTCAATGTTCCCCTTTCAGGGTCGGTGTGAGTGATGGTGGCACTGCAGTTCCGTCGCGTCAGAGAGCCCAAGCTGCTGTGGATGATGAGCATGCGGTCCATTTTTGTCTACTGCATGGGCTGTCCTATCTCAGCTCTACTGCTCTCTTTCGCCTTGGGTTCGGTATTCCATCCGCACGCACTATTCAGCTATGAGTGGACGTGTGGGGTAAGCGTTCTGCCGTGATTCAGTGATATCGGAAAAGTAGAATCAGTCTAGGGTAGCCATCGATGTCAAGCACTGCGTGCTTAGAATAGGGTAGTCCTGGTCTTATGTTCAATCGCCGATGCTGGTGATTGCACGAACCTCAAAGATGTAGTTCACAATGCAAGTTTATCCATATACTGGGTCTCTCAAAAAATTTTTTACATTTAAAACTTGTTATAGCAGCTATTTCTCATCAAAAACAAAGCAGTAGGAATTCAAGCGCTTACTAACGGATTGTTTATAAAAGGTGTTCAAAGTTGCCTTATCTGACAATACATTTTCGAAGACGGACTCGAGTATTATTGATGGCAACACACAGATCTGCGGAGGTTTCGTCTCAGGCACGTGTCAACACAGGTTTGAGCGAGGCTACTGAATCGCTTTTTCTTTCCGAGATTTCCTGTTCAAGAATCTCCACAGGATTAAAATCAGAAGAATTTAAGGGCCAAACATCTTGTCATCAGAATCCGGGAAACAGCTCCACGCACATAGCGATCGTCGATTTTGCTGAAGGTGCTGAAGCCTGTCCTCCTGGATCCGCTGTCTCGAAAGGTCCAATTGTCCACGATTTTTGGATATCCTTCAGCGTATGCTGCTGATAGTCTTCCGTCCTAACTTTGACGTTCCCGTCGATGAAAATCAAGGCTGTCTTCCAGATGGAACAAACCTTAACATAGCCTGTTTCTGGTTCTTGGAAATGGTCTCAGGACACAGCTTTAGTTGCTCCAGCCTTATTCCGTTCTTTTACAAGGATCTCTAACGTTGAGTTTCTCTAGCACTATTCGTATTGAGCGCACTGCACTGGACTTCAGTCGTCTTCCAAATCTCTCTTAATATTTTACGGGGTGGTTGTAGTTAACGGGCGACCACTCTGAGGACGATCGGAAGCACTTCCTGCGGCGAACGAACTGCTTGAACTGTATAGAACTGGTGCTACGAAGCTCCGAAGATGTCATCCCTTGCCGTACAAGCGTTTTTGTGGTGTCCGAGTTCGTTCTCAGTCGTTTGTGCCACTCCAGGGTGGCGGTGGGTTCTGTAACTTCTTCCGTTGTAACTCTAAAAGTCAGCGTACCCATTAAAAAGAAGAACTATTGGAATCAAATTTTTTCCAGTAATCAGTAGTGCACAACACTTAACCAGCTTTCTTATAGGAAAGCCTGAGCAAATAAAAAGCGTGTGACAGAACTTTTGGAACACAGCAGCCTTGTTCACAGCACTTAGGTTCTACTAACTGTGTCCAGTCCAAGGTTTCGAAATCGACTAAGTTCAAGCAATTTAGCGAGTAACGCTTCAAGTTTCATTCAGTTCAGACAGTTCATCTGCCGTCGATTTCACGAGTGATCAACATGCCTCTGGAGCGAACCATTGTTCAAGTACTTCTGCTCTTCTCTGTCCCGCTCCGACTCATCGTGCTGCTCAAACATTGTAAGGCTTTCCTAGAAATGGTCGCACAATCCGCACTAGAGAACCTACCTATTGCAGGGCTGGAGTATTCTGTCATAGACCAATCTCGGTGGTTCGTGCTGGTGAGAAGGTTGATGGTGCTTTGCGGAGCAGCCGATGTGCTCTTTCTCAGTTTGCTGTCGACTATAGGAGAGCGCGAAAACGGAGGTAAGCCCAACTGCCCTTTCTTGTCGAATGCTGGCATCAAAGCGATCAACGATCGACAGTTTTACCGATGTTTGTTAGCCAATTTTTAAAAAGGCCGCTAGGCATTCAGAATTTTCAAACCGTCCACTAGTTGACTAGGTGTAATGACCGATTACGGAGGTTTCAGAGACGTTGACCATTTTTTTTGCTGAACCATCCCTATCTCAGCCAATGTTCGGTACTACTACTATCGGTTGCCCATTTTCAATCTATGACGCTAAAGTCTGGGAGTAGAAGCGCAGACGGAGGATGCGTTGGTGGTTGCGTTCACCTGATTACGGCCTTTGCTCGGTTTCTAAACCTTCCGCCCATTCATAGTCGATGAACCTGTACCATATTTAGCGAATAAATCAAAGGACAAATCACTTATGTGCCTATCGGCTGGCCATTGCAAGTCATTGGTTGGACTAAACATGCAATCAAATTTCGTCCACGACATCCCGTCGATGTCAATGCATAGCGCATTCCAAAATGGGCTGTTTTTTCCATCTTATCTCTATCTTTTATCCTTCTTATCTTCTTCTTTATCTAATCTTATTTTATCCTATGTTTGAACTGGGAGTAGTCCCTTCGCGGCAATGTCAGACAGTGCTGTCGTCGGCTTATATGTCGCATCGGTCAATTTCAGGCGACGCTAGACGAAAACGGAACAATTTTTGGATTCAGAGCTTGTTGGATCAATTATTTCTCATCATTATACGTTGCCCAATTGATAGATGATGTGGCTACTTGGTTCAGCCTTGTTCAAAAATTGGCACTAGTAGGCAATGTGGTCCATTCGAGGAGGCCATAACGGTTATTCAAAACAGCGATCGCACACCCCTTCCTGGAAGTCGGACGCGTTTGACACGGCTGGCGCTGTTCTGATTGGATAACGAGTTTCTGCCTCCCAATGTAGTCCACATTATCGACTGATACTCATGAATTCTTATCCTAAACTCCTTTGTGATCAGCTAAGTGTAGAGTTTCCCTTTATGAGCTCATAGTTCTGGTTTCCGTTCCTTCCATCTTACTTTCCTAGTATTTGCTCGAAGGGTGGCAGACATAGAAAAACACGCATAATACAAACATAATGAGAACACATAAACAAGCGCAAAAAGCAACGTTTCTTGGCGAATCCTAAGCGCTGATTACAGCCATCATTTACATAACAATTTGAAAGGATTTTTCACTCACATGTTTTGAATTTTCTGGCTAACCAACATCAAACGACTGTGGGTTACTTTGTTCAGCGAAGCGGTCGCCGGTTCGAAGCGAAGTTCGAATTGCTGGTGTACTCGACCAATTATTTCGTTGTTCCAACCTAGCACAGTTGATCTGACTCTCTTGTATGTAAATGGCGGATAGCTGTTGCCAATTGCACTTCCAGATCTTCACGTCGCGCTCTTCGCCGGATTTGCTGCTTCCACCTACATCTATTTCGTCTCGATCTGCCTGTTGACGAAGCGGACCTCAGACAGCTCCCCATCGGTTTGACATTATCCTTTCATACACCACATATACTTTCCCTATATACGTCTTCCCAACCAACGCGTACAAGCACTGTATGTTAAGAATCCGAACCAATTTGAGCTTCCCAAATGATCTTTGTAGATTAGTTGGAAAGCTCGCGCAAGTTCATACTGAAATCATTTCCATCAGCAGAGACACAGGATCACCAAAAGGAATAGAGGGTGTCTCAAAAAATTGTATGCGCTCTTCGACTAATCGTAAGTCTTATCCCATTACAATATTCGGCACTATTGTACTTTCGGACTCCAGAGGACGAGGAGAGGTCGGAAAAATTTTTTTCGCCCAAACCTCGTCCAGGGGGGTTATTTAGGGTGCTGATCACGAATCCGTTATTCGTTTTACGCTGGAGTTTGGGCGCAATCGGTGACCATTACCTTACTCACCGGTACCCACCGTAACCTACCGTACTCCAGCGTAAAACGAAAAACGGATGTCAGATTCGTGATCAGCATCCCAAATAACCCCCATAGGCGAAGTTTGGGCGAAATCGGTGATTATGACCGCGACAGCCTTAGTCACCGGTACCTACAATACACAGGCACGAGGCATTCTGCCAATTGACGTTTGCGTAGCAAAAACGCGTTTTTGCGTCGCACGAGTTACGAAACGTTACGAGTTACGAAATTTTGGATTTCATTTACGCACACCCCTGATCCATACAAACTGCAAGGCAATCATTGGAGGAGCAAAGCCGCTGTATAAACGCACCTCTTGCTCGTGGTCGTGGTCATGAGTCTTCCCGTGAGGATGAGGATCATACATTTACCGGCTATTACTGATCTTGTTCTCTACGTCCATCACCTATAATGGACCGATATTTTGAATCGCTTTGGGCGCTGTAACGCAGCATATAAGAACGACGGCAACAAGAAACGTGAGAATAGCGATGAAGAAGAAGAGCCAAAGACGGATGACAGAGGCCTCAATGCGAGCTCTCTGGGAGCTCACACACCGCGAGTGAGGACGCATGCGGAATGTGTGCGTAATTTCAAACCAATTAGGCGCGGAACATTAGCTTGCACGAAGGCTTCTTGCAAGTTTGCCCTGCAGTTGGTTGCGTTTAAAATTCCTTTAAAAGTTTCCTTTCCTTTAAGTTTAAAATTCCTGGATGCAACCTTGCAAATTAGTTAACCGTGAATTATAAGTCGCAAGTAACTTGCTTTCGAGGTCTAAAGGCAGAAGTAACTTGTTTTGGAGCCCATAAAGCTCAAGTAACTTGTTCAAAATTTTCTGGCCTCCTCTTCTTGAACTTCGCGCCCTTCTCTCCCTGACGCGAAAAGCGGAACCTCGCGCGAAGGAGCGGTGTCCAGCTTGGGGACAACACAGACATGAGTCAGGCGATACTTGTGGCTGATGTTGTCAATCTCGTTGTGAAGGTGGCCTCGGGGGATTTCCAGGTCCATCGTATGGCGAGAGGCTTCTGGAACTGTGAGTTTCCATTGATGGCCTTGGTTGACATGATAAACTCAGACGGCCTCCCACCCTTCTCGTTCCACTCCAAACCGTGGGTTCCGATGTGAAGTTCTTTCGGCTACCTTCGTAAACCTTGGCTTTGAAGTCGCCGACGATCACCTTGTAGAAGGTGTGATCTTCTTTATAGATCTTCCCCGTAAAAGGCTTCGACGTCTTCCTCATCGTACTCGGATGTTGGGGCACACGCGACGAACACAGCCAAAGCTGGCATGGAGCCACATAGCTTCAACCGCAGACATCCGACTCAGCTTGTCAGAGACCAATACGAATTGATGTTCATTGCCAAGTACGTGCTGAAGAGAACACCGATGCCGCTTACTCCCCTGCAGCCGCATAATCCGGGGAACAGTTCTTCTACGGAGTCGTAGGCGGCGTTCTTCTCGTATCTGTCTCAGTCCGATGACGTCGTACTCCATCTATCTGACTTGTATCATCAAGTCCTCTACGTATGCTTCTGATGCGAACGTGCGGGGGTCGAAAGCACGGATCGCCAACCTAGTCCTTCTGAGTTTGCGCAGCCTTATTAGACCCTGAGATTTATCAGCCTCTTTGTACTCGTCCTTCCCATCGCTACAGAAATGGGGATTCTTCCGGGGTCAGGAGAATGAGTGCTGCTATGTTTGACTGGAGTACACACGGATAGCCAGTCGGGTTCCTTCGTGCAGGCGAGTTCTTCGCCAGCACGACGGAGCCTGACACTTCTGCAGCGATGGGAAGGAGGAGTACAGAGAGGCTGCTAAAACCTCAGGGCCTAATAAGGCTGCACAGGAGGCGCGAACACATCCATGCACACTGTGCATGAACATGCCACTCCCGCATGCAAGGAACGAGTCGACCCGACACCACAGGAGCAAGGAGTGTATCCCCTACATCCCACTTCGTCTCTGGGTAGCACACTGTCGCATTTGGTTCGCGTTTCATTCCCCTATCCACCATCCGGGACGCGCCACTTGGCTCTGCGACAAACAGCTCGAGATCCCGCTTAACAAGAGAGCCTGAATGCTCTCTATCGAGGGACATACGTGGATGTATCACCGTACATTATCTAATGATAATTTTATATATAAAGATTTAATTATCCAAGTTTGAGGATATCCAACCGAAACCGTGTGGCATTCGTAGGATGCATGTGGTTCTGCTAAAACTATCCGTGCCGTGTTGGTGGCGAACGAAATTAGTTGAACCTCGGTCCGATCAAAGTACACGGACGCAGCAGAGGCACGGGGGGGGGGGGTCGAGCGTTCTACCCCTTCGTCCCCCTGCCCGCCCGTCCCCAACCCCCTGGGCTTGCTCGAGAGTCCAGTGGCTGCCTTACGAGATAGTGGAGACGCAGACATTTGCCACGCCTCTGTTTAAAGGGCGGGTTGTAGAACGCCACTCCGCCGAGGCACGGCATGCTCACCTGTGTCTGCACGTCGAGATTTTATAGGTCGATTCTATTTGATCACCAGCATTAGAAGACTTTGGAATCACTTTGGCTAGACTATGTATGACCTCTACCATGCTAGTCTTCAAGGGGCTTTTGGATAAGCGTAGCCAAGCCATTCTGGAATAAGGTTGAATAAGAGCGCTACACTGCTTACCCTCTCCCTGAGTCGGACGCTGCCAGGCGAGAACTTGAACAAACCGTTCGACTAGCACTGAAGAGGTGTGAAGATTATGTCAATCTTTTGGAGACTTCTATGCTTATTTTAGCCAACGCCTTTGTAGAAGATCCGACGGCGTGAAGACAGGTTTATTAGACAGAAGAACACTGAACTACCGATGTGAGAACGACAGCCTTATATAAGGCCCACAGGGCCGCCTGATTGATTAGTTTCATAGTCACAGATCAACAACAATGGCATTCCATATCAACTATCATTGGCACTGTAACATGTGACCATTCTCTCCTCAACACCTCCCTCCTAAGATGAACATTGTAAAGTTGAAACAACACAACTGATTCATCTGATAACCTATGTATATGATCGCAATGATGGGTCCACTTGTAGCCGGCATGGTGGTCGTCGCTCGCGTTGAGGTCGTTGTTCTGCTTGTACCGTCGTCTCCGGCTCCGTTCCATTCCCTGGTTCCGACGCTGCCGGCTGCTCCGTTGTAGTGGCTGTCGTAGGCGATGACCTAGTTGTGAACATGTCCATGAGTAGGTCGTCCAAATTGGCTGTTGTTTCACCGACGTCTTGCTGGATATTGTGACGCAGTTGATTTTTGTGGCGTCTCTGGATAGTGCCATCCACAAGTACATCATATACAGCCTTTCGTACTCGCGCACCCATACTACTTCGCCTGGAGCGAAGGTTTTGGGTCTAGCCCCGTGGTGGCGGTTGAATTGCTCTTCCATGGGGTAGTTTCTCGCCGTGTTCCGAGTTGTTGGTGTGGTCAGCAGAGACAATGGTGATCGAATCTTCCTCTGCAAAAAGTTTTCGGCTGGAGATCGTCCGTTTGGTGATGATGGACACGGCGTTCTCCGATACACTGCCAATAATTTTTGAAGCGCTTCCGCACCCATTTCCGGGCTCTCCAACTTCCGCATCGTTCTCTTGAAAGCGTCTACGAAGCGCTCGACCTGTCCATTCTATTGAGGGTGAAACGGCGGCGATCGGACATGTTCGATGCTGTTGATTTCCAGAAGTCGGCAAACTACCTTGAGTGAACTGACTTCCATTGTCAGACACTAGTGTTTTCGGATTTCCGAACTGAGCGAAGATCGGGAAAGCTGGCGAATTGTGGCCTTAGCCGTTGTCGATTTCATTTCGATTACTTCAGGCCATTTAGAGAAGGCGTCGACCACAACGAGGAACATCTTCCCGTTTACTGGTCCAGCAAAGTCGATGTGAATTCTTGCCCACGGTTCCGTTTCCATTGGCCAAGAGAAAAGAGTCCCCTTTATAGGCTTCTTTGCTGCCTCTTGACAGCTTCGACATCCTCGCACGCAGTTTTCGATATCCTTTGTGATATTAGTCCAGTATACACAAGATCTGGCGAGCATCTTCATCTTTGTGATTCCGGGATGTCCGTCATGCAGCAGATTCAATACTCGACACTGGAGACTCTTCGGGATGACGATTCCGGGTCCAAAGAAAAGGCAATCGTTGTCCAACGATAGTGATTGGCGAAGGCTGGCGTAACGTGCTATTTCAGGAGATGACCTTGGTGGCGAAGAATCCGCTCGCACGCAGTCCACCACCTTGCGAAGTGTTTCATCCTGTGCGCTTTCTCCAGCGACGTGATCCATGTCGACGGGCAGGATTTTGTGCACGGAACGACAGGTTGCTTCCGCTTCTCTTGTTGCCGTGGCGATAACAAGGTCCTCTGTGGACTGTGATTGTTCCGCGATCAGTCGGGACAACGCATCCGCTTGACCGAAGTCCACTGGATGTGGAAATCGTAGCCCATCAGAATCAGCGACCACCGCAGAAGTCGATTAGCGGTGTAAGTCGGAACACCTTGCTTGCTTCCGAAAATAGTCAATAGTGGCTTGTGGTCCGTCAGCAGTGTGAGGTGTCGTCCATCAGGTAAGCGGTGGAACTTGCGTACGGCGAAGACCAGTGCAAGTCCTTCTTTTTCTATTTGGCCGTACTTTTTCTCCGATTCGTTCAGACGTCGGCTAGCATGACATATAGCTTTTTCTGTGTCGTCCTTGAACCGGTGTGCGATTACTGCTCCAATGCCGTAGTCGGATGCATCAGCTGCTACCACGATTTCCAACTTGGGATCGTAGTGGGTGACGAGTAGAGGCGAGGCAATAACTTCCTTGGCTCGCTAGAAAGCTTCTTCTTGTTCAAGTGACCACTTGAATTTAGCATCTTTCTTGAGCAGTACGTCCAGTGGGGCACGTAGACTGTGCATTTCATTGACGAACGTACCGTAGTAGTTTATCATTCCTAAGAATGATCGGAGTTGTGCCACGTTTTCGGGCCGTGGCATTTCAGTGATGGACCTGATTTTCTCCGCATCAGGGCGACGTCCATTCTTGTCGACGATGACGTCGAGATAATTCATTTCTAGCATCATAAAAAGGCACTTCTGCAGTCGAATACGGAATCCGTAATCGTGGATTCGTTTGAATAGTGCTTCCTAGTTTTGCGATGTTCTTCCATTGTTCTGCCGGTCACGATGATGTCGTCCAGGTAAGCTGCCACTCCATGAAGTCCGGATATCATTGAGTCGATAATCTGTTGGAAGATTCCGGGACCTGACTTCACCCCGAACGGCAAGCGGTTGTAGCAGAAGAGACCGCGATGTGTGTTCATGGTGAGTAGCTCCTTCGATTCGTCTTCCACTTCGATCTGAAGATAGGCATCCGCTAGATCGATCTGAGAAAAAAGCTCACCACCGTTGAGTTTCGTAAATATTTCTTCGGTCGTAGGCAACGGGTGCAGATGGAGCATCAAAGCGTTGTTGAGTCCAGTGGAGAAGTCTGCACAGAGACGAATTGATCCATTGCTCTTCTTCACGACCACTACAGGAGCTGCCCAGTTGGAGTGGTCAACTGGCGACAGAACATTTTCAGCGAGAAGTCTGTCGATTTCCATATCGACGCTGGACTGGGAAGCAAGGGGTACAGGACGCCTCTGATGATAGACAGGCTGGGCGTCAGGTCTAACAAATAGCTTTGCTTTTGCCTTTGTGCAGTGTCCAAGGCCAGGCAGGAATACGTCAGCGAAACTACGTTTTATGAAGGCGACCGTTTCGTTCCGGATGTCATTGAGTGCGGCTATATCTAGTCGACAGTGGATTTGCTCCTTAAGCTGGCGATACTGCTCCATTTCGACGCACCATTCTAGTCAGTTGCCTCGGTGGCGTAGCAGTTTCCTTATCCCGTTGTGACTCTCTGGTGACGGTCAAATATGGTGAAGTTTGCCTTGAATAGTCCAATGATGTGCATTGGTGATCCGTCGGCTGTCTTGACCGGTACAGCAGCACTACTGATGGTTGGGGATCCCATCTCGCTCCATGTTCGACGCGAAATCATGGTTACGTCGGACCCAGTGTCCAGCTGGAGCTGGAGTGGAAAATCCGTTTATTTCCACTTTCAGGTAGGTGCGTGCATTCTGTGTCGCTGATGACGCGTTGTTGCAACGAATATTTCGTTGTCGGAATCTCGACTTCTTTGAAGAAAAACGTGTCCTTTTGGTGGTAGAGGTCGAATTTGGTTCCTGACGTGGCTCTCGTGTTGTCGACCGGTGGCGGAACATGACGTTCCGAGATGGATGCCGTCTATGCATTCCGCTTGGCTTGATGTAATGTGTAGCATTCACCTCTTTGGATACCATCGTGCGATTGTCGGATCTGAGGGCGACGAAGGTTTCGCAGTCGTTTACGAAATCGTCTAGGGAGGTGACGCATCGTCTTCCTTCAAGCAATTGAGACGATTCAGCAGTCGGAGCCGGACGTCAGAGAGGGACGGGTCGGTTAGTCCTGATAAGAATACTAGGCATTTTAGAGAATCGTCGTCGACGTCTTTCATTGAAGCATCCTCGAACTTCTTCTTTATTTTGTTGCTGAAGGCTCGATAGGGGACGTGTGACGTAGTCAACGGCTCGCATGTTGACTGCAGGAACTCGAAACGTCGTCTAATCAAGGTCTGTTTCGGTCCGAATAGCTTGGTGAGTTTGTCCACAGTAGCAGCCAGGTCGATATGTCGTGGCTCTTGTGGTAGAACGTAGTCGGAATAGGTTTTATACGCGTGTCTGTCGAGCTTGTCCAGCAACAGGTTGCGTTTGCGTTCGTCAGGCAGCGACGAACCTCGATCATTGATGACTTGGTCCATATCGCCTGAACCAGTCCTTGAAGGTGATATCGTCGTCGTCGTCGTAACAGAAGGTGGGTAGGTCTCTGATGAGGTCGCCGTATGGGTCGGGTGCGGGGAGGGGTATGGCAGGCGGTGTGGTTGGAGCAGCTTTGCTTTCCAGCAGCTTCTCCATCATAGAAACCATCTGCTGGTTCTGCTGTTGGAGTACCGACAGGATTGCTGCCAATCATGGCGGAGGGGCGGCTTCTGACGACGTGGAAGGTGGAGGGTGGCTGTTGACGACCAACATGTTGGTGTTGACGGCATCGCGGAGTCGATTGCAGGTCCTGATCGCCACTGTAGAAGATCCGACAGCGCGAAGACAGGTTTATTAGACAGAAGAACACTGAACTACCGATTTGAGAACGACAGCCTTATATAGGGCCCACAGGGCCGCCTGATTGATTAGTTTGATAGTCACAGATCAACAACAATGGCATTCCATATCAACTATCATTGGCACTGTAACATGTGACCATTCTTTCCTCAACAGCCTTTGAGAGAAGACAATTCGGATGAGGATGACAAGCGATTTGATAGATAAATAGAGATTACCCAAGAAATCATTATGAAGCTCCATGTGCACAAATCGGATCAATCTACCTAATCTATCCAATCGGCCTATGTCCCTTGACTTGCTACAGGACCACCTCGTCTCTTGCACTGCACCGTAGTCAACCTTTCTTCGCTCCATTGCCTGTGCCAACTCAAAGGAGCGGCCCGGCAACGTACCCACATTCACCGTTGCCACGCGGGTCTTTCCTACGTTGCTGGACTTTTGGGCTGACACAATCCCCTCCCCCCCCCCCCCCCCCCGATGCCGTCCTCGCACCAGGGTCCCTCGCATGCTTTTCATACTCGCCGGGCCTTGAGAGTGCGTGACGGCTCCCGCGGACGTCGTAGCGTTATCTCGCGATACATGAAGCACCATCAACCATGTGATGTGACGACGGATATTCGTAGGCCGGCCTGTCACAAGGACCTGTCGTCTGTACTCGATGGTCCGTGTTCAGCTCGGCTCGCAAATGCGGGCAGTTTTCAGTGGCACCACGCGTGGAGGAACGGGTATCGCCACAAGGACGCCGTCCTATGTGCATGGGGTTCAGAAGACGTGCCGAAGACGTGGGAAGGCAGTCAATATCGATCGAACACCGGTGGTTTCTGTTTCTTCCCAGATTTAACCGATCGGGACCGGGATACGTGCATTGAGGCCGACGGAATGCTTTGCAGCAGGAGAAAGATTTCGATCGGGAGGCCAATATCGATCGATATTTCCCTCCTTGACCAGCCTAGCCTTCAGTCTCTCTCGGATCGGGGAATCGGCACCAACTTGTCTGGGAAGGGTAAAGCGCTGACTTGATCATAAGCTGACCACCGCAAATCATTGAATGGTCAAATCTCCTTCTTATCCAGTGTTTGACCCGCTTGTTGCGGGGTACGCTTTCCTGGAATACTTGTGCCACTTTTCCCGATCAAATGCCTGATCAGGGTGCAGCCTAGCCACCTTTAAGTCCTGATGCAGCGCATCAAGCCAGCGCTGCTTTGGTCTTTCTCGTGGCCGCTTTCCTGGCACCTAGAAGTTAAGGCCAGCCTTTCGAACAGTGTCACCTTTTGCGCGAAGAACGTGGCCGTACCATCTGTATGGCCAAATACGCATTCAAATTGCCTCCACGAAGTAGAATGCGTGAGGCATTCCAAAAGGGATTGAGTAACGCCGTCCTTCTTAAAAGTAGGGTTGAGCATGTAAGGAGTGCATAGTACACAGGATATCCTACCATATTCTAGGGATAATTCGGCGGTTTAGAAAACCGCCAACTGCTGAAAGTCATTTACGAAGAGCTAAGATTTAAAAGCTCCGTACCGTACCTACCATAGTGGTGCCATTATATTTGAATTTATCAATTCATTTATAAATTGATTAAGGTTACCAGTTATCTGACTGCATGGCAGCTAAGGCCTGCGGTGGTACTGAAAGTGCTACACGCGATGTAAATGCTACGCATGTACAATTAGATTAATTGGTTGATTCATCTATCATCCAAGCTGAGGGATGTACAAGGAATAATAACTTCATTCAGGATTCTTCGATGTCAAACAAATAAACCGAAAAGAAGAACGCCTTTTTATTGTTTCGCTCGTTAATCACTGACAGAAAGGCACTGACAGCTTTCTAGATCAACAAACTAAGCTGAAAATGGAGGAAAGATCCCAATTACCCTAAATTGATTCCGGTCAGAGTTTTCGCGTGCCATGCAAAATTTAAAATATAAATTTTAAAAGTTCAATGTAATGTCTATGTCCATTCAGTAGCAGCTCTTGACTGTTCTTAAAATAACACAGTTACCTATATTATCCTTTAGATTACAACATCTCCACAAAGAAAGAGACTCCTCGAGCCAAATGAAAGTTGGATTTGCGCGCCTTTGCGGACAGGGGGCTTAGACTAAATCTTCGGGGAGTGAAACTCTACTGGACTTAGGATGTTGCAATTGGTAATCGTTGTCGAACAAGGACCAAGACCATATTTGGAGAAAATCTGTCGTTGAGTCACTGTAAAGTCGTTAGGGATTTCGTATTTATAGCTATTCCACGAAACATTTCATATTGTTGCGGATTAAATTAATTCCCGAGTGCTGAAATCAAGCATAGTACGCGTTCAGTAATTTATTTTCGTGTTTCTTCATTATTCCTCAACAAACGCTTTTTGAAGGAATTCAAGCAAACATCACTTGCGCTCGCAATCAAACGGAAGTGGACGAACGCCTGCTTAAAACAAACTTCAAGTCTAACATTTTATAGAATTTTCGCCGTCTTGCTCTTCGATATGAGCAAAATCTCTCCATTTTAATCATTTTGATTCGATGTGTAAGAAATTTATAGCCTTTTAAACAGTGTAGCTATTTTTGAGACAGCTTATAAACGGGTATGAGATTTCATATGCTTGTCTCCTAATTCTTGACGAAGCTATTTGAGCACGCGAAACAGTGGTGATGTAGTCCGTATTCAGATCAGGTTATCTAAAGTGGTGGCCTCTGATAGTTGTAGTTCAAGTTATCACGGTTTTGTGTCTAGCACTATTTAACTTTTGTAAACTGTTAGCTATTTCTTTCATGTATGCGTGAAAGAAATCTGCTCGAATAATGCAATAATGGCAGATTTTAGAAGAGTGCACTGCTTGTGCATTTAACAGATTTTCGCATTCAGGGCGCGTTGAGAGCAGTTCTACAGCTGACGTTTCTATCGTTCGTCTCGTTCGGCATTCCTGTCATTTTCCTGCTTTTCATCCTCTACAACGTGTTTTGCGTGCCGTTCAGTGAGTCGCTGTCAATTTGTTTCTTTACCAAAATGCGGTACAAGAAACTCAACACCAATTGCCTGCACCGACGCTGTATGGGGCTACTTCTTAGTAGATGCGCTCGTCATCAACTTGTTAGTAGTCCCGTAATCGAACGCGGGCGAAATACTTCACTGTAAGTAAACATAAGACCGCAAAAGTCTCGTGCTCCGTTCTCCATAAAACCTCGACAATCTATCACAATGATGTTTTGTTGCGATCAAAACTCCTAGCGCCAGGCGGAACTCGAACCCTCACCTCCCTCTGACCGGGTGGGAATGCTCTACGCCTTTACCCCCCCCCCCCCCCCCGGCGCCGTTTGATCGAACGCAACATCCACACCTCATGGGACCGATCAGCACTCATCCGTATCCGGGATGAGCTAGTCGCTGATATCAGCATGGAACCAGTTAAGCTCATGGTCTTGATAGAAACAATTCAAATCAGTTTCTTTAATCCTCAAGTGGCTGGACAATCTGAATTATTGTTATTAGTTCCAAAACTCAGGCATTTCAACAGAACAGTTTCAAAACTTTTGCGCCCCACGTTGTGACGATATCGTTGTTCAGAAACGACTTAAAGAACGAATTTGCGAAAACCAGCCAGTCACAACGTCAGTAGCTTCAACTATTCTCACCGCTCCTGGTAGCAAATAGTTGCAATGACTGTCGGTAGCATTCAACCGAGGTACGAACGCTAGTCAGCGCTGTTCCATTAGCACCGAGTCTGCCCAACTAAATGACAACCATTGAGGGGTATGCATGCAACACTACACTGATGCTGAGGTTTATGGGGTCTCATAGCTCACATAGTTTAACTACTTTTTGACCTCATGGTTGACGACTCAAGTACTACTTTTAAGAGGAAGTTGAATAATGTAGATCTTTTCCAATTACTTGGAATTGATGATGTTGCTTTACAGTAAGTTGTGCACTTCTAGATCATTTTAAATCAGACCATCTACCGACATAGCTGGAAATTCCTTCGAATATGTTGACAAGATCGCTTTCCTTAGCTAACACTCTCTATTACCTTATTCTCCTGTTCCTTCCAGGGCCCCTGCTTTCTTTGAGTTCTTATTTCCATTTTGCCTATCCAGCCAGGTTACAACTTCTACGTATTGTGGTGTCTGGCTAAGCCGTTAACTCGGGCCCATAGAATGATACACGAGGCTAGTGTTCAAAGGTCCTCTGACACAGCAGTGCTTTGTGAAGTGCAGTATTCTTTCTCTTTTTTATCCAATGCAGCAGCTTCCCAGGCCAGTGCCCAACGTGCGTATTTAGCTTAAAGAGGTGCTACCATACACCCGCCCTGGAATGACATTGTCAGTTGCGCTGGAGCACTCTGGTGTGGAACTGCATTTGACCCTTCCAATGCTCAATTTCTATATTCACTCTTTCACTGCTGGCTGTAATTCAATCGACTAGATTCACCAAAATACAGGATTAGTGGGCTTATTTGAGGCCAATAGATGACTGGATAGAAGAAAATGGATGATGAAGTTATCAATTTTTTGTTTTATACTGCAGTGGCTGTTCATTTCCTATCACTCGTCTTACGCTAGCTTCTCTGTTTTGTGTTTTTACGTTTTAGATGTTATCATGCTTAACTTTGTATTTTCCGTCATCCATTTTTGGGCGCACGTGTAGTGCAATAAATAAATAAATAAATAAATAGTGGGATAGAAAGCAGGAAGTCAATAGTTTAGTGAAATACAGGGTGGGAAGTGTTACGCGGAAAACTATATACAACTTTGCACAAACCAACTAAAATAAGAAAAGTGTACGAGATACACAACATTCAAAATGAGTTCCTTTAGCTTCAATGCAAACGTGCAATCTCTTTTGAAAATTCTTGAGGATCGCACGATAATTTCCGGCGAAATTTCGTCCCATGCCTTCTCCAGAGTTCTTTTCAGCGAATCCAGTGAACTGTGTCTGAAAGAGCAGCCTTTTTGCTCTAAGACTGACCAAATGGCGAAATCCATAGGGTTGAGATCGGACGAGTTTGAAGGCGAAACATCCTTCGTCCACAAATCTGGAAGATTGGTCTCACACCATTCCATGATCTTCTTGGAACCGTGAGCTGGTGCCCAATCTTGCTGGAAGGTCCAATCCATGTCCTTAACATTTTCTTGTGCCCAAGGTATTACCACGTTTTCCAGGATTTGCTTCTCGTACATTTCAGCTTTGATCTTAACTTCTTTTTGAATAAAAACAAGCTTGGTCTTGCCCTTGCCCGACATTTCAGCCCACACGATAAAGGACTGTGGAAAATGAGCTCATCACGTTGACAGCTCTTGCGAATCCTTTTGGCAGCAGTTTCCGTTGATTCTGCTCGTTTTGGAGTTATTCGACGGTAAACATCTTATCCTCTGTTAAGAGAACTCAGTCGCGCTTGTCACCGCGCGTAAGGGCCTTCGTCTTTCTGGGTTCCTCCAATTTTGAAGCCTACATATCTTTCGTGAGGTGCTGTCCTTTGGCAGATTTGTAGCAATACAGTCACAGATCATCACTCGTCAGTCGCTACATAGTTAAACGAATGATGTTGTGCTCCTTAGATAGTTTCCTATTGTTTCTTGCAAGATTTCGGTGTAACATGTCTTTGACGGCCTTTCGAAGGGCAGAAGTCCTCGCAGTTCGTCGTGGTCTTTCTCTCGGACGATTTTTGATCCCTCCAGTCTCTTCGAAACGTTGGATGACGTGGTGTACTTGAATCCGATGCAGTTTGAGCATTTTTGAAGTCGGGGAAACGAACCCCCCGCGTTTGAATGTGTCGACTACTGCTGAACGATCCCTAACGAAACCATGTTTAACTAGAAACGGAGACTAAGACTGGTCATAGGTGGAATAAAAGACACGGAGAGAACAAATAACACCGCAGCAAACCACAGAAAAAGAGGGAAATTTTCGAAAAGGGACTTTTTGTAGTGCGTAACACTTCATGTGGACCACCCTGTACACTCATCTCAGACGGGGAAGTCTTCCTCTTTCAAACAGCAAAACCCTTGATCACGTTCAAACGTAAGGCGCACTGATTAAGCCCACCGCACAACCTCGATGAAAACACAAAGCTCAAAGAGCTAAATCAGCCTTTTGCTCCCATCTGCAATGAGCACTGGAGAGTGTGTCATGCTTTCTGGCGTTGCCATCATTCAAAGTTACGCATCAGAACCTCGTCTTTTCACGAAGGGCGGGTATCGTACTAGCTCACAGTGATGGAGTTGAGTATTTCAGCATACGAGCTGTTCGCTTTGTTCGAGTATGCGACGGTGGCGTCAATCTACGCCTTCCACCTGAGCTCGCTCTCCCTGATGTCGGGCTCAATCTACATTATTCACAACAGCATCAAAGCGCCAGCGAAACGGGTGTGAATTGTATTTATTGTACACAGAATAAATTAATAAATATATCACACATACACTTAGCTCATCGAAATTCCTTCGGCCCGTAGTTTCTGCGAAATGATCTTCAATTTCTTTCATACACTTTACAAAAGAGGAGAAATCTAAAATCTGTAGAATCTGTAACGATGTTCCGAGTTGTCCTAGTCATCTTCTGAGGATTCTTCAGATTCTTCGCTTGCAGCATAGCTGTAGAGAGCACAGAGCTGTCAATTTACCCGTGGCTGTCTTGGGCTGATACTTCTGCACGGTAGCTACCGTATCAAGGACTCGAACTGCTTCCGACGACCTGGATCCAGCTCCATCGACGCCTGGTCAAGCACAGCTCGCTCACCCATCTGAAAAAGATAAATATATAAGGGTGGCTCTGAATTCAAGGGCTCATCAAGTGACGCAAAGGTAAAGCCGTAAATCTCAGAGTTCACCTATCGTTTCACAGGAAGAGTCAAGCAACCGATTTCTTGCGGATGTTGTAAGCGGAACCCGAACGTGCATTTGGCCACACGGTGGTCAGCCAATGCTTTAGTCGTGCTTGTACTAAGTCAAGGCTTATAGCAATTCACTAAGGGTGAGTAGATTCGCCTCGAAGATACCAAGAGCTTCGATTAGGGGTGCATGCGACAGCCTGCGCCTTTTCCTACTGCGCTAGTGAATTTATTTGAAGTCAGTGCCTACGCGGATGAGTGCTTCAAAGGGACTCCCGTTTTGGCCAACTTTTCACGCATTCTGCCTGCGACATCGAATACGCTCCGTGTTGTCGCACCCCTAAGCTTCATCTCACCTCGTCTTGTGACAGCAATGCACAACGTTTCGTTATGCGCGTTCCCTACTCAATATATGAAAAAATACAACAGGTTCAATATTTGCGGACGTGAGTGAACAGCGACGCAACGACATACCAGAGTGGTCAGGCCCTTAGCGAACTCAGCGACGGCCTTCTTCATATCGCTGTCTGATACACCAGCCTTCATGCACTCCCAAAGGATGGGAAGCGCCACCACCTCTACCTGCTTTGGCTTCGACGAGTATAGAATTTGGTTCAGACCTAAACTCCTTATTTTAGAGATAAATTCTCCAAAAGAATGAGCGAAACTGAACTCACGGTTGAAAACGATGAGCATGAAAGGCTTCTGTTTCACATTGGCTTTACGTGTGGCAGCGGCAACGGCTGGAGAAAGGCTCGCCGGATCTGAACGACCACGTTCAAGTGGCTGCTTATGAGCGGGAACACGTTTGCTACTCAGTCACAACTTTGATTTCTGTTTTATTTTTGTTGATAACTGCCAACGTTCGATGGCTCCATTTTTGATATAATCATCGCACAATTCCGCACATCTGGAAAACTCTCGTGAAATAGGCTGGCTTGACCCAATGTTGCTTGCGCTGCGACAGCAATAGAGAGTTTTCTCCGCCGCATGTTTTTCTGGCTTTTTCTTTCCTATTTTCTTCTTCTCATAGACTTCCAGTCCCGATCGCCTGCTATGCCCGCTGCTCATGTTAGATGACGCCATTGCCCCTTGCTTAAGGATCTTCTACCGTGCTTGTGCTGACTCCGAGAAGACGATCTTCGCCGCATTCGAATTTGTCATCCTTTGGTATGTATAGGGTTTTGTGGCGGTACTATTCTAGGCGTTAACTAGTTTTATGCCACCTCGACCCTATTCATGCAATACCGTGTCGTATACTATCCCGCCGAGTCTGCATAGCAGGACTCTAACTGCCGCCTAAACCAATGTGCCGCTTGTTTTTTCTTTCTTAAGTGGTTATTAGGCAGCTTTTAGGAGTCGTTGTAAAACGTAGAAGTGAAGCTGTAGTTCCTGCGTCTTCCCAGAGTCACGTTCCGACTATTGTCAAGGAGGCAGCGTTTCATCAATGCATTTCGTCGCATTCGCATCTTCTGCATTGTTCCACGTTTTCGTCTGAAGCTTTTGCTATCTAGTTTTCTACCAGTTTCAGTTCGTGGCAAAGATTGGAAATACCCAACTGAGGTCGAACTGTTGAGCTGCTAGTGAAGAGCGTAAGCACTCCCAACTATTTCTGCAGCTTCGTCACGTGAAGCCGATGAGTTGCTGCTATGACCTGGTTGGAGGAGTGTGGTCAAGGACATCGTTTCAACATTTTTGGGCTACTAACTGATGACGCAGCCGGAGGAGGCGCCAGCTGTCATGTGTACACCGATTCAAGCTTCTTGGCACGGCTCCTGCCGAAGCCAAGTAAGCCTTCATCTCTCCGGGGTCAGCGAATTGGGGCCTGATTTGTCAGGGAAGGATGTCTTGTCCATTGGTCCGTCATCGCAAGCCATTGCATAGGCCAAATGCGGATTTAAATGTCCTTCACGATATCCCGCAGAAGTAGTATCAGTGGCACATCGCAAGCATATGTATCCTGACCAACGCCGACCTTAACCCATTTATCTTGCCCTTAACTGGCGACCGTGGATCTAGAAACTCTAATTAGGATCTCTGGATAACCATGCTCCAATATTTTACAACTTTTCAGAAAGGCCGAAAAAAGGAAAGAAAAAGAAAAAGGACAGAAAGGACAGAAAGCATTTATTTTCGCTATATTAAATTTTTTTCAAGCGGTTCCGAGCTGTGATTGATTTTACTGCAGATTTGGTCGGAATTATTTACACTGCTTAGCGCCTCAAATACCAGAAACGTCCAAAAATCTGGCTTGCTTATAAAAGCAATATCGTTATAGTCATCCTATTACGTGTAGCTCTCTAAACGTTTGCTGTTGGAATAGCTTCCAACAGCTTCTACCACAATATCCTTTATCTTCCTTTGCTCCAGAAGGGATGGGTCGGATATTCTTTCTCAGATTCAGAAAGTCTGGATGTCATAATTCTTTGTGTGTGTTTGCCGTACACAACTGCTTGCAGATACTATTCCAGATTACACGATGAAGTACCTTGGATCTTGGGATGCTATGGAGCAGACGTTAATGCGGCGACTGCAAAACGTTTAAAACCACTACTAAAATGTCTAGAAATGGGTTATAAATTAACAGTTCTTTGAGCTCTGATCTGTTGTTGAAATTAGTGCAATTTAAAACAAGTTTTAATTTTTGTTGTTTGTTCGTTATCCACTTTTCCGTTATCCGGCCATTTTCGGGAAAATTTATCCGTTATCCGTTATCCGGTTTTCAAAATTTTATTATCCGCTCATCCCTGGTGTGAGACTACGCTACCATCAACTCGGAAAACGCGACATCGGATCTTCGACCTCCGGCTGCTCAAAAGTTTGCTCTATCTGAATTATTTATCTATTTGTCGTACTCAATTCGGACGTCACGTTTTCACTATGCAATTCAGATCTGGGATATGCATCGCTATTCCGTATAAAGTGATATTTCAGTAAATTGTAGAGGCTGCAATATTGGTATTGACCGCATGAAAACAAAACACCCAGTGTAGAATTAACTGTGGGAAGCTGGAAGAGCTTCTCTGAGCTGCAGATGCAAATTCAGCCACGGAAACCGGAGAGGGGCTCCAAGGAACAGCACGGAACGGAGCCATTGTGATGGGAAAGTAGGAGAACAAGAACACACCGACTCGCTTGATGGTCTCGTTGAGACACTTCTGCGCGGTGGTGCGATGATCCTCGCTTTTGCTCGACAGGTGAGACATCAGCGCCAGAATCAGTTGGTTCAGCACCGCTTTCAGATGCACTTCTGTTGAGTAGAGCCTGAAATCGAGCTAATCAACAACACTAGCAACAGATGGAGCCCCCTCAATGTGGGGTAACCTTCTGAACGCACTTGCTGAGAATTGGCAGTGTAACCAGGTAGGTGTCTAGACCTTCCAACGAGACCTTGCTGTTGATGTCATTCAGGCGGCCAATAAATGCTTCAATCAACTGAAATCGAGGCAGATCAACCGTATGATGATGACGCTATTCATAGCTTTAAAGGTAAACGATTTTGTTGGTGTCCAATGAGAAACTGAGATCAAAGAAAAACTGTAGGGAAAGATGAGCCATTGCTTCATATAATAGAGAAGGAAAATTTGTAGGAATCAAATTTGAGAAACATGAATTTGTTCTTTGAGGCCTAGTAAGGTTGTCGAATGATCACCTTGGTGTCGCTAGCTATAGCCTTTGAAGCCGTACCACACATCTCCTCGAAACGCTTCAAGCCGCCGAGTCTGCGCTCCCAGCTGGAAAGAATGCACACAGTAGGAAACGGGAAACAACATCAGGCATGCTTCGGTATAACCTTAGGACCGATTTAGCACAAGCCTCCTCATTCTACGCTAATGAATGCGTGTCAGAGAACCCCGAGTTTCGAGATTCGCTGACTCAAATTAACAGGCTTTGGCTCATCTTTGTCATGTTCACTTTTGTTTGTTTTCCTTTTGGTTTTAACTCTGAGTGATTCACGAACAAAATAGATAAATAAATAATACGTGGCGCGATGCTGGTAAATCTTTATATGGTGAGCTTTAACTGAGCTTGAACACATTTGTTTAAGCCTGGAGCGGCTGATATAGAGGCTATATGTTGTTACAGGATGTTTTGTTACGATCAAAACTCTTTCGCCAGGCGGGGCTCGCGCAGAAGATGCGGGTTCTATAGTTACTGAGGACCTTACTAGTAGTACAATACCGCTCGCGCCGCACGGTCAAAAGTGGGCGAAAAAACGCCAACATAGCGTCGCAAAGCGTCGCACGCTCATAACTCCTTCAGATTTAGGTTTCTTGAGTAAAGGTTGGTACCATTCGATTTGCCTCTTTGAGATCTACACAAACATGTGTAAAAATTTACCGGAACACCCGTATTTTCGCCGTGGGTGGTCTAAAATTGGCTGGACGGGCGATTAGAGCAGCTTATTTCCCAGGATATGCGTGCTTTCGGAGTATCTCCAAGATGGCGTACGTCGCCAGTGCTCTGTCATGCCAGGAATGCCCCGAGAGTGCGCCGTGCACAATTCACACAGAACCTAACCTATCAATCGAGTGGGCGAGCGCATGTCCCCTGCGCTTCTATCTTCTCTCACTGGGAACTGCGACGTTTTCAAGACTATTTCGAGAATGTTATCAGAAATTTCCCGCCACCCCACTCAGGATTAGCTCCAATCTGTCCCAGCGAAACTTTGGTGTGCGCCGTGAACAATGCATACAGAATCGAACCTTTCAATCGAGGGGGGGGGGGAGAGCTTGTAGACTGAGCGTTTGGGGAGTTTTATCAGAAATTTCTTGCCGCCCTACTCAGGAATTGCTCCAAGGCTGTCCTGCGAGCCTTTGGAGTGCGCCATTAACAATGCATATAGAATCGAACCTTTCAGTCGAGGGGGGGGGGCGACCGCTCGCAAATTGCACGCGCGGGCGTCTTTGGAGCACAATAGCTCTGTCAAATTGGAACCGTTCAGGTTGCAGCTTGTAGGTCTTGTAGGCAGTCGAACGGTCTGCTAGCACGCCAAAGCAGAATGGTTTAGCATAGGAGGGAGCAATGTTATAGGGGTGCGAAGATGCAGGTGAGGCTTGTGTGAAGCATTTTTTTCCGATTTCCGTGGACCACTGTGAGAAGACGCCACAAGCTAACGGCCTTAAAATGCGTACGCGAACAGAGCGCTTAAGGTACTTTACGACGACGTGCTCGTAGCTCCACAGCTGCCCAAACTGCCTTAGCCTCAGCTGCCGTTTTAGAGTGGCGAAACCTAGCGGTTAGAGTTTCTTGCGCTCCTACTCGCCCGGACTTGAGTCTTCGAAACTCGCTATGGCACCGTTCCGTTCAGCATGGAATACGCTATCGAGCGGTATCAATTTCGACCGATTTTGGAAATATCAATTTTTGTCTGTTTCGCATCGAGGACGAGGCCGCGGCGGAAGGACGATGACGTCATCGAAAAATCGATGTCTTCGAGTTGGGCCACGCTTGATACCATTCGATAGAGCTTTTCATGCTGAATTGAATGGTGTTATTGAGAGTAGGAAAAACTTTAATGCGGGCAATTAAGAGCGAGGAGAACAGCGACTGTTGTTGTGCTAAATTGCACGCGCGAGCGTGTTCTGAGCGCGATAACTCTGTCATGTTTGAACCTTTCCGATTGCAGCTTGTAAATTCTGTAAGCAGCAACATGGTCTAATAGTGCGCCGAAATACAGCAATGTAGCTTATGATAGGACAAAGTTACAGCAGTGCGAAAATGCAGGTTAGCCTTGTGTGACACGATTTTTTCCAATTTCAGTCGACCCCTTCGGGAAGATGCAGAGAGCTAACAACCTTAAAATGCGCCTCCGAGCAGAATGCTTAAGGTTCTTTACGACGACGTGCTCACAACTCTCTAGTTGATTAAACTGCCTTAGCACAAGCTGCCATTTTAGGGCCACGGACACAGCGGTTGAAGTTTCCTTCTCTCCTACTCGCCCATATTTTGGTTTTCGACACTCGCAATAAAAACGTTAGCTTCACCACGAAAAGCTCTATCGAACGATGTCAATCTCGACCAATTTCAGAAAAATCGATTTTTTGACAATTTCCCATCGAGGACGCGGGCGCCCTAGGCCGAGCCTGCGCGGACGTCATTGGAAACCGATGTTTTCTAAATTGTCCGAATTTCCTCGTGCTAACTTC